>SNQJ01S0178879.1:0-19613 GCA_010110895.2 Picea sitchensis | reverse complement strand
TTGGAAAAGATGCTTGCCACATGTCACATGTCACAAGACTTTCAAAGTTGCATATATCATGTCACAAGATTTTGGAAGTTTCATATTGCATATTCAAGTTCTATTTGTTGCCTAGACTCCATAGCCCAAGCACAAGGCACCGGGTCTTGCTTGGATTCTCACATCTTGAATCAAGGAGTATTGGATCAATATATACCAAGTCTTATAAGAGAAGCTGCAATTATCATTAAATGTATAACAAAATTACATTCATAGATATATTCAAGCCATAGAAATAGCCTTGTGTATATTATTAGATGAAAAATTACCCATAATGTCAATGCATTATATGCATCATTACATGTTCAACTATATAATGTACATCTAACTGTCTTATAAAATTATTACATGACATCATGAATTTGTTTTAGTCTTCTTTTGTGCTTTCCAGGTCTTTAGTAATTCATCCATCTCCATGTCTTTGTTTACTGGGTGCTCTTCAGGAGCTGTTGTTGTTTCATTCCTTTCACGCCAAGTACATCTGGTCTTATACCCACGACGTGGATGATGCAGTGAGGGGCCATCACCTACAAAAATAAAAAATATTAAATTTATATGGCCAATTTTTAAATATCATTGAAGTAGTTCATTAATATTAAAAAAAAAACTCTACAATGTAATTATTTACCTGGTCCTCTAGTCAGCACCGTTGGAATGGCTGCCGGCCTGTTCACTTGATCTTCAGGTCGAAGAGGATCAACTATGACATTCTATGCCATTGAAACGTCAAAATTTATAATTACAAAATTTATAAGTACATAATTATTAAGTATATGATTAATATATAGACATTTTACCATCGTGGGCCTCAGTCACATGAACATATTGGGTTTGCACCTCACTGGGATGGGGCTGCTGGGGAGCACCATGATCTTCTGGCTATGTTGCACTATCAACGCTCTGTTGTCCAGTACTAATGGTTTTGTTGATAGTGCTGCTCCCCTGATTTAAAAAAAGTAAGACATTGAATTATGGATGATATCAAACATTTACGTATTTTATAAGTAATGAAAGGTTAATGTGGACTGATTTTTATTTACCTTATCCCACAAACGAGATCTTGGGGTCTGCCCCATGCTTTTCCTACGATCAACCACAACTTTATAACCATACTTGTAACCAAGTTGGAGGTATTCCTTCGTGGTTTCAGTTCCGAAGTCGTCGCCCTACATTGCATAAGGGTATGTTTTTTTGATGTTTTTGGCTGCAATTACCTGAAAGTTGTAAGGTGATACAAATAATATTCTTAAGATGATTGGGTACTTACGATTCGTGACTGTAACCTCGAGTAGCCGCCCTGGCCTAGCTTGTGTTGGCCATGTTTGGCAATCCTTGCTTTGGATGCCTTCAAAGTGTCATGAAACCTATCATCGAAATTTTCAAGTATGTTATATATAACCACACTTTTATTTAGATCTAAAGAAAAATAAAGCTAGTATTGAAATCAAAATATTGTAATTTACCTTGGTGAACTAGCTATTTGTTCTCTTGATTTTTTCAAAATATTCTCTTTTTCATCATCAATGATCGCCTTCCACTCCCTCTCTGGAATTGAGGGAGGATGCTCATACCTAGGATTTCCTGCCAAGATTCATCTATAAACATCCCGCGTATATTTTAAATATTCACCCGTTGCAGAGGTGACTTCTTTTTTATTGAACATGTCTACTCCAAAGAGGCCTTCAAGATATTCCATAAGTTCCTTTTTGAGGTTGGAATTCTGGAAATTCCACCTCATGCGTAAGGTTGCCCCAAAAATCAACAAGGCCTTGATCTCTAAGTGCCTATAAAAATGGTCGTTTCCTACACACAAAAAGATATGATCATTAATTTAAAATTAATAATATAGATGATTTCTGTATGAGAAGGACAACATTAAACGATTAAAATATGAATTAAAACTACCTGGGAGTCTTGATTGTTTTAATGGAAGTCCATTATCGTTGACCAAAAATGGGCATGGAAGGGTCCCCGTGCTTGTCACACGTCTAGCTCTAGGAATTGCAACCATGTCAACCACATCACCATGAGCCTCATCTCTGCCACCATCTTTAGACTCTGATCGATGTGTGGATGTCTAGCGGTGCGTGTCATGGCTCCTATCTAAATTAAGTGTGGAGGATGGAGAAGTAAATAGTACTCTAACAACTGTATGACCTCCCACATTAGGACTTTGTAGAGTCTCTGTAGCACCACTACTACCAACACCGGGCTGAACAAGCTCCAAAAATGTCTTTATAAAAAAGAAAATGTTTTTTCGTGAGATAATGTAAAAGTTAAAGAACAAAGTATCATAATTGAGCATATGAGTACATTAAAAAAAAACACTTTAAATTATGGTTATTACCTTATATGTGTTAAGTTGTGACATAAGGAGCTTGATCTTTGGTTTGACATCATGAGTTTGATCTGGACGATCTAAGAAGCTAGCAAGTTCCTTGTTTGCTTTAATGATCTTTTTTTTTTATTAAGAACATCGGATCAGGGGATTCATAAAACCCCTCCTCATCGGCGGAATCATGATCAACATGGTCTGTGGACTACATATAATTTCAAAAAAAACAATGTTATTTCAATAAAATTATATAAACAAATAATAAAAATAACGTAAAATGAAAGTGGAAATTGATAATCATTTACATGTTCTGTGGCTGACCCTTTTCCACGATCATCCTGCCACATTATAATATAATTAGAACCCCCAAATATTTAAAAAATTGTTAACGATAACAAAAAAAAATGTTAAAGATAATATTTAGAACAATGTTAAAGATAATAAAAAAATATAATGCAATAAGTAGAGGTTTCTTAAAGAGATGGTTCATAAGTACCTGCACACTATTAGTCAATGTTTCTATTCGATTCAAATGGTAATCCACTAATAACTCTTCCTCGAGACCTATATTTTTTTTTTTTGTTAATTTGTACGGGACCTGTTGGCTACGTGATTAACCTGTGGCTTGAGAAACCGCGACTCAGGGGCATCTAAGCCGTCAAAATCACCCGGGGATCGCACCCGGCCTGAGCCACACCAACCCTTAACATGGTTGGATTTTTTGTCCTTGCAGGTTTCGAACCGGTGACTTTAACAACACGGAGTGGCTTAACAACACACTCCGTCACCGACTGTCCTACACCTCGGGGACGAGAGCTATATTTTTTATTGCGCACAGGACTACCCGATTATTTTCACGTCCCTCATATATGCAATTCGGTTGTTTGTTTGTTGTCCTGGGTTGTGTGTTGTTTATAAACCCTGCGATATTGCCGAAATATTTAGGCCTTCCATCAATATAGATAGTCACTCCCTTATTTTTATCCATGTTTATTAGTTGTATATAATTTGTGGTGAGTGCATATCTCGACATATTTCTCATGCACCGGACCAGCCGCATCCAATCGTTATAATTGTAACACGGTCCGACATAGTCCATAAATTCAGTTACTGTATTGTATTTTACAATTATTCCATCCATGGAAAATAGATCCAAGCCATGCAGGGAGGATGGTACAATGCGATATGTCCTATTGTTGACAACGAAGTCAACATCTATAGGAGGTAGTTCCTTAGGTACCCATTGATTCACCATATTCTTATACCTGAGTGGCACCTCTATGTCTCCTATTCTCTCATCATCATAAGAGCATGATCCTCCTTTGGCAAGAAAAAATTTCACGCGTCTACAAAATTTTCTTCTCACTTTTTCACCTCTGGTCCTTGTTTGCTTATCATATCTACTAGATGCAGTCACATTTCCCTCTATTTGTCCTAATCTTTCCTCACTCGACGAAGAAATATCTGATAGGTACCTGTTTGGTTGTACCTTTAGTTGCATGTGCACGTGTTGTTAGTGAGTAGTCCATCATCATCCTAGTTCTAATTTATGAACTTTTTTTTCTATATTCAAAGTTCTAAATAATTTTTTTATATCTTTAGTTTTGGATGCACAATTACACTAGGGTGCAATTACCAATATTAGTGGTCAACAACCTAATTTAATGTGATATCCCTCTTGATTTTGGACATATTAATGTGATAACACTAAGGACATGATATTAATGCAACATTTGGATTTAGGGGTCCAATTTATGAAACCATGCCTCGGGAGCAGATGGACAATGTGGTCACCTAGTCCATGCCTAAACAAGCTTGCGTAATTGCCAAGAGTCCCCAAAATGGTTTGGGATGTGACTTGCAGCTGGGCATAAAATGAAAAACGAGACTCAGATTGAGGAACCGCTGACTCCGATGGTTTCCTGGCATAGGATTTCAGTTAGAGCACCTCTCACTCCTGTTTCCAACCCCTCAGAAGTATTTATTTTCATCGATTTTGATAACCAGTGCATTTCTCAATAAAAAGCAATGCAACATTTGGATTTAGGGGCCAATTTACGAAACCATGCCTCGGGACAAGATGGATAATTTGGTCACCTAGTCCATGCCTAAAGAAGCTTGCAGCATCTCATGGAACTAAAAAATGTTGCTCCGTTAGTCTTTTATGCCCTGAGCGGGAGTTGGCCAAGAGTCCCCGAAATGGTTTGGGATGCGACTTGCAACTGGGCATAAAACGAAAACCGAGACTCACATTGAGGAACTGTCTCTCTGTTGGATTCTTGGCATAGGATTTTAGCTAGATAACCCCTCGATTCCGGTTCCAACCCCTCAGAAGTTGTTTTTTTCATCGATCTCAATAACTAGTGCTTTGCTTAGTAATAAGCAATGCAACATTTGGATTTAGAGGTCCAATTTACGAAACCATTCCTTGGGAGTGGATGGACAATGTGGTCACCTATTCCATGCCTAAACAAGCATGCAGAATCTCATGGAGCTCAAAAATGTTGCTCCGTTAGACTTTTATGCCCAGAGGAGGAATTACCAAGAGTCCCCGAAATGGTTTGGGATGCGACTTGCAACTGGGCATAAAATGAAAATCGAGACTCGGATTGAGGAACCGTTGACTCCGATGGATTCCTGGGATAGGATTTCAGCTAGAGCACCCCTCTCTCCTGGGTTCCATGCCTCGAAAATTGTTTTACTCATGGATTCCGAGAACTAGTGTTTTGCTCAGTTTGAAGCAAACCAACATTTGGATTAAGGGGTCCAATTTATGAAACCGTGCCTCGGGAGTGGATGGAAAATATAGTCACCTATTCCATGCCTAAAAAATCTTGTAGCATCTCACGGAACTCAAAAATGTTGCTCTGTTAGTCTTTTATGCCCTGAGCGAGAATTGACCAAGAGTCCCCGAAATGGTTTGGGATGCAACTTGCAATTGGGCATAAAATGAAAACCGAGACTCAGATTGAGGAACCGTCATCTCTGTTGGATTCCTGGCATAGGATTTTAGCCAGAGCACCCCTCACTCCCGGTTCCAACCCCTCAGAAGTTGTTTTTTTCATCGATTTTGATAACTAGTGGTTTGCTCAGTAAGAAGCAATGCAACAATTGGATTTAGGGGTCCAATTTACAAAAAACATGCCTCGAGAGAGGATGGACAATGTGGTCACCTAGTCCATGCCTAAACAAGCTTACATAATCTAATAGAGCTCAAAAATTCTGCTCCATTAGGCTTTTATTCCCCGAGGATGAATTGGCCAAGAGTCCCCGAAATGGTTTGAGATGCGAATTGCAACTGGGCATAAAATGAAAACCGAGACTCGGATTGATGAACTGTCATATCTGTTGGATTCCTAGCATAGGATTTTAGCTAGGGAACCCCTCACTCCCGGTTCCAACCCCTCGAAAGTTTTTTTTTTCATTGATTTTGATAACTAGTGCTTTTCTCAGTAAGAAGCAATGCAACATTTGGATTTAGGGGTCCAATTTACCAAACCATGCCACGAGAGCAGATGGACAATGTGGTCACCTAGTCCATGCCTAAAAAATCTTGCAGAATCTCATGGAGCTAAAAACTGTTGCTCCGTTAGGCTTTTATGCCCAGAGGAGGAACTGGCCAAGAGTCCCTGAAATGGTTTGGGATGCGACTTGCAACTGGGCGTAAAATGAAAATCGAGACTCGGATTGAGGAAATGTCGACTACGATGGATTCCTGGCATAGGATTTTAGTTAGAGCACCCCTCACTCCCAGTTCCAACCCCTCAGAAGTAGTTTTTTTCATCGATTTTGATAACTAGTGCTTTGCTCAGTAAGAAGCAATGTAACATTTGGATTTAGGGGCCAATTTACAAAACCATGCCTCGAGAGCGGATGGATAATTTGGTCACCTTTTCCATACCTAAAAAATCTTGTATCATTTCATGGAACTCAAAAATGTTGCTCTGTTAGTCTTTTATGCCCTGAGCAGGAATTGGTCAAGAGTCCCCGAAATGGTTTGGGATGCGACTTGCAACTGGGCATAAAATGAAAATCGAGACTCGGATTGAGGAACCGTCGTCTCTATTGGATTCTTGGCATAGGATTTTAGCTAGAGCACCCCTCAATCCTGGTTCCAACCCCTCATAAGTTGTTTTTTTCATCGATTTTGATAACTAGTGCTTTGCTCAGTAAGAAGCAATGCAACATTTGGATCACTCTTGGACCTCTTCATGAAAGATTGTGAATCTATGGTGCATGTACAAATATGTGAGATGTGGGTTTATGATAATATTTTGAATTTTCCAATAGCATTATCCATTGACCTTGTGTAAACCATTCCATTTGGTGTTTGTTGCACTAAGTGTAAAGAAAAATGTTGGAGAATTATAAGACACAAGTTAGGTATGAGCTAATTGTTACCTCTTTATTACCTTTTATTTTAATTGTATCCATATTTTGTATTGATCAAATGAGGAATTAACTCGAAACTGATGCTATTAGACACAAACTCAATCCTAATGCCAACTAAGGATAAAAAACAACACACGTTAATTAATCTAGGAGTCAAGCATGCAAACATACCTTCTCATAAAGAAATGCTAGTTGGTGATGGAATCCAACATTGTAGAATCAATGAGAGAAGGGGATGAGTTTCAGAGGGTGGGAAAGTTACATTGAAAACCTTCTTAACGAACTAACGCCCTGGTGCAAGTTACCTCATCAAGTAGTGGGCAACCCTCTAAGGAGTCTGAGTGAGTCTAGCCAATGTCGATCCTAGGTACAACACCACCTTCCCTGTGCTGTCACCTTGTGTAGGAAGTCTAAAAGATTATGGCCTCTATGGTACAACCTACTATACCAAATTAGAGGGGGGATAGTCGACAATCAACACCAATACCAACAAAGTAGGGTTGATTACTTTGAGGGCCCCAATGCGACCTCGTGATTGACCCTTGTGTTTGAATGGATTCCCAAAGTCAATGATATAGCAAATGGATTTCACTTCCTAACTCAAGGCTTTATGTTTGTTTAGAAGCTTTGGAAAGTTATTCTCAAAATCCTATTCCAAATATCTACACCTAAGATAAGATGGGTTTGAAGAGCCCTAGAAAAGTTGCTAGGTAAATTTTAATTAGCGCTTGATTTTAGGCTGTTGTTACTCAAAGGAGTGGTCGTGAAACTGATGGTGTTTTGACTCGACTCTTTAAACCATGCAAGAGGAAAATGAAATGCAAGAAATTCAACTTCGATGAAAACTAGCTATGGGAAGGAGCAAGAGGTTTTAAGCAAATAAATAATTATTTGATAGATTACTATGTGTGCAGTACTGCAAAATGACCCAAATTTTAAAAATACCATGCAAATGTCATAGTTCACTTAGTACACCTATACAACATTGAATCAAATGTCATCATTTATAACATAGTAAACTTTATTATTATAGAGACCACCATACACATCTTGAATACTCATAAGGATCACGGGGGCTTCACCTTTTTGACCAAGAACTTATCACGTAATTCATTCATAAAGGGGGGTTTTAAATTATGAACCCACATGCTGTGAATATATGTTGTGCATAAAACACTGAAAATAACAATGTAATAAATAAAAAATGATACAAATCTTTGTTTCATAAGAGGAATGTCACATATGGATTTCAAATTAAGATACAACATTCATTTACATGATCTAGGTTCCTATTCATTCCCCCCTTTATTGGACCAAAAGAAAACACGATTCAAAAATCCATCCTCTCCTCTTTTTAAGAAAACATGTTTCAAATACATCCTCTCCTCTTTTTATTCCTTGCAAATCAAGGATTATAATAATCACCTCATGGAAATAATTCATATGTATAGAACATGTAACAAAAAAATATTTAAGTTATGGTAAAGTCATAGAATTTTCTATTTTCTGCCATATTAATTTTTTCTTGAGTTGTACAAATTGTGTAGTTTTTAGTGTTCTCTAAATAATATGGTCTCTATCCCTATGGCCATTGACGGTCTCTCTTGATGTTCTCTCTTGATATGGTCCCCACAATCTAAGGAATACCAAGAAAACAATGTGTTTCATTTGTCAAGATAATACTCACAATACATTTTAATGTTAGGACAATGAAAGAAACAAGCCAAAATATTAGACAATATATCACATACAAACAATAGACAAGAATTAGGTTGCACTGGGTGAAGAGGGGTTGGTGACTATATAAGAAGAGGTGGCTATGGTGAAAGAAGAAGAGGTTGAGGTGGTCGACATGGAGGATAAGGCGGATATTAATAAGCTTTTATTTTACCTATATTGGGAGCAAGAAAAGGGAAGGATGCACTTTTGTGAAAAACCCCTCAAATAAAACCTGGAAGGAAAGAAAAAAATATGTACTTATATTTGACAAGACAAAAATAATATGTTAATGAATCCATATAAATTTTAAGAAAATTGGATAAAGAAGAATAATTTCAAGGCTCTAGATGAATTTTTGGATCCATCAAGTGAGGAAGAATCCATAGCAAGGATGATATAATTGATGACTATATTGGATGCATCATGTTGTCGTTGGATGTGAAGAATGCTACTTGTCAGTTACCTTAATTTACCACCTCATCACTTGGTCAATGTGTCATGCCACCATTGGATGTGAAGAATGCCAAATTTCAACTATCCTTGTTGCCACCTCATCATCTAGTCCCTATGTCAAGTTGCCATTAGATGTGAAGAAGGATTAAGGGGCGAAGATTGGTGGATTAGTTAGCTCTGGTTACCACTTGGTCCACATGTCATGTTTTCATTGGATGTGAAAAATGCTACAAATCCAACTTTTCATTTACCTTATTTAAATCAACCCTTCAAAGTTGAGATAGACACTTCTCATTATGTGATTGGTGTTGTACTTAAACATCGAGGTCACTCCATTTCATATCATTCTAATACATTTTCGTATGACAAACTTGATTATAACACTTTGATAAGGAATTCTATGTGTTGGTGTAGGCCTTGAAGTAGTTCCATCACTATCTTTTGTGTAAGGAGACTATTTTGCACATTTATAATCATACTTTCATACTTCTCAATTCCCAATATAATATACAGGTGAAGGTGGTCTTAGAAAATGGGCCTCCTAATTCCAATATCTTCACTTGGTCGTTTTCTATAAAAAGGGTAGTTCCAACAAAGTGGTTAGTATGCATAATTGTCCCCCTATGACAATGCTTAATAATTTGGCAGTTCATTGTGTATCCTATGACTCATGGCAACTTCTCTATGCTTTAAATCATTTTTTGGGCCCCATTTGTTTGGCCATTCAATAGCTACAAAGATAAACCATATGCCCTTCCTTCAACTAATGTTGTGTGCCCAGCACACTTGATTGATTAGTCCTCCTTCAATAAGCTCATGCATCTTCTTATGGTAGACACTTTTGCACCATGAAGAGTCTCCAACACCTGTAGTGTCACTTCCTCTACCCAACTATGTAGCATCAAGTAAAATTATTCATTTATGCTTGTCCCCTTTGCAACACTAGAAAGCATGGCCGCCAGAAACAAGGGCTCTACAATTCTTTACCCATTCCCTCCCATTATTTGGAATCATTGTATATAAATTTTATGAGTTGGCTTCATATGACCTCTCACAAGTATGATTGCATCTATGTTGTAGTCAATCATTTTTTTAAGATGTATCTTTTTATTCCTTTCACAAAGACTACTTCAACCACTCAAATTGCAGATTTTTTTTTTAGGCATGTTTCGTCTCAATTTGGCTTACCTCTTAATATCATTTCTTATTGAAATTCAAATTTTCTAAGGACATTCAAGAAAATATTGTGGCAATTATTAGGCCTACAACTTGATTTCTCTACACTTTTCACCCCTCAAACCAATGGCCAAATTGATGTAGCAAGTTGTCTCCTTGTTCATACCCCTCTACATGAACTATACTCACAATAAACAATGGATACATACTTGCATTTCCTACAACATAGATAAAATCACCCTATCGACAATTCTATTTTTTTCCACCATTAATTGAGGCATGTTATGGGTATCAAACTCTTTCCCCATATGAATTACCTATCACTCTCCAGCCTCCCTCCTCTTCCCACTAGATGAAGGAGAAATGCAACACCTCCTGTTTTGCACATAAGTTGGAACAAACTCATGAGTATTTAACCATGAGTATTGCACATGAGTTGGAACAAACTCATGAGTTGGAACAAACTCATGAGTATTGCACATAAGTTGGAACAAACTCATGAGTATTTGAAGCACATTATAAGGATTTTCAATATCACCATTGAGTTCCCATGCACTTCCAGGTCAAGGACTGTGTTTGTTTGCAATTATATTAGCAATGTTTTAAAGGACAATGTCATCATAAGTTGGAGGCTCTTTGGGATGGTCAATATACTATTATCTAAGAAAGTTAATGATAATTCTTATTAGTGAGATTTTTCTTCCCAGCTTGGTATTCATAATGTGATCATGTGAGTAACTTGAAACTCTATGGACCTATCATGTTGGAAAAATAAGTTCCACTCATTCATGAAAAAAAGAAAGCAAGCAAGTCCCAGTTGACATTGTTTAGCCTTGTTGAGGAGGTGGCATCACTCATTGTCCATTCACCGAGTCCACTTACTTAGGATCTATTACTATATGAATACGTATAGAAATTATTCCATATTTACAATAGCCACTTGTTGAAAACACATTTCTTGGATATTCACACAGCACGATCGAGCATTCATGTTGAGGAGGTACGATTTGTTGAACAAACCAAGAATTCATGTACAGAGTTAGGGCTCGAGCATTCGTGTGCTTACTGGCGATTTTGGTGGCATTGCTAGAGATAGGTCTCTTCTGTCGCTCGATATAGGGCTCCTCTGTCGCTCGATCTAGGGCTCCTCTATCTCTAATGTCACAACTTTGAGTCTCCTCTATCTCCAATGTTGCAACTCCGGATCTCCTCTGGATAGAATGCGGTGAGGTGAGGTAGGGTATCGACACAAAGGTCGATCAATGAGGTAGGGTATCAACATAGAGGTCGATCGATGATGTAGGGTATCAACACAAAGGTCGATCGGTGAGGTAGGGTATCAACACAGAGGTTGATCGGTGAGGTAGGGTATCAAAACAAAGGTCAATCATGAGGTGAGGTCAGTGCAAGATTTAACAATGTATCGATGCATAGGTCGATCATGAGGTGAGGCCTGCGTGAGAGTTAACAATGGAGAGGTTTTTTTAAACTTTTGGATATATATATTATATGTTATATAAATTATATATTATATCTTATATATAATATATAATATATAATTTATATTATATAATACAACATTATACAACAATGTCGTTAATGTTAATTATACAACAATGTTATTATGTTAATTAATTTTAATTATATAATTATATATCCAGTGCCTAAATATAAAATAACGATCAATGCATTTTTTAGTTTTGTGATATCCCATTGGCACCCTTATAGAGGATGATATAGAAATATGAAAAAAAATCAAGAGCATTTCAAGAGAATCATCACTTCAATAGGCTCAAATACTCTATGTGATGCTTCTAAAAATCATTTTAACCAAATCGTCCCATAGAGAATAGAACCTTGTGAGAGGATTTATCTTTCAAGGGAAATAAAGTTGGATGATAATGGAAGTAATTATGAAAGAGATCAAGAAATAAAAATATATAGGCCCTAATGGTCTCTCAATGGAATTTTATAATAGGACATGGGATGTGGGATGTGTTTAGTCCCACATATTTGAATATGCGTGAGGGATCAATCACTCTCGGTTGCTTGATGGAACATATTGATCGATCAATGTTTCTTACCAAACCCTAGTAAAAGCATTGGCCAGATGGACTAGGTTAAGAATATGTGTATACTACTTGGAGGTCATAGGTTCAAATACATAGGGGTTAGGGTATGTATACCTTCATATACGGGGAAACAATTATATGGGGAAAACCTATGATAAAAAATAAATGCAAAAAAAACAACATTCCATTCTATATTCCTAATTGGACTTATATCCCAATGTATTGATGTCTAAATCACTTCAACTAGTAGATTTATTGTTTCCTCCTCCCTTCCTTACTCATCAATCCTTTTTGCCTCCTTTAATTGCACCTCTTTTGATTCCTAATAAAACCCAAAATCTTGAATCTACGTCCCTTATACCCCCTATGTCCTTGCATGAAGACAATGATTCACTCCCAAATAACGTTTTCTCTCAATCCTATGCAGTGCTGAATTGGAAAAAGGAACACCAACGATCAAATTTGGATTGTACTCCACCCTCGGGAAAAAAACGACCTTTATACAAAGCATGGCTTATAGTTTAGGGCCTTGTATATGGCTTCTTAGCTAAAAAAACATTGATAATAAGAAAAATCACTATGTTTTGGCCCAACCCATGTCTTGGACCACAAGAACCATCCATGTTGCATACTAACCTTGAACTTGGGTTCATTTTCCCTTTGTAGAGAAAATATTGGACCTCTAGGGCCTATATTATGGGTCTAGGGATTCATATATGTCTTATGAGCCCCAAAATCATGGATTGAGGACTAAATCCTATGTTTTCAACCCCAAACCATGGCTTGAACTATAAGAACCATTTATATTGTGAAAAATCCTTGAAATTTTATTTCTAATCCTCCTATATTGCATACATTTCACTTGCAAACCATGTAACATTGTTCAAAGCCACATGCACAACCTCTAAGCCTCATGAATCATTCTTTTGCCCCTTTGAAGTTCAATTTTAGGATCCTTTCGGGGACAAAGTCCTTAAAAGATATGAATGATGTATTGATAAAAAAAATATGGCACAATTGGGATCCATAATTTGTAATGCGTTTATCTCATAGCGATTAAGTGGTCTTTGAAAGGAACTGCATGCTTTGGGTGAGCATGGTGAAAATCACCAGCTAGCTAAAGTTGGTCAAAGGCATGGTGGGTTAATTTTTTTCGATTGAAATGGACACTTGTAAAATGGGTTTTTGGTGTAATTATGGAAATAATATATGCGTGAGAAAGGTTGTTGTCATTTTCCATGGAGATATCTGACATAGTATATCGTATGCCAAACAAGGGAAAAATGATTCCCCCCTTTATTGAAGCACTCTTGTGGGATCCTTGCAGAGATAAGAGTCTTGAAAGATACCAAGATCCCACCAGTCAAATGATGCTTGGGCCATAAGGGCCATCATGTTTACACCTACTCCTTCAAATTTGGATTAATGTATTCCACCCTTGAGAAAAACATTCTATCTATAAAGCATGTCTTATCTTCCTAGCCCAAAAAACATTGATAATAAGATAAATCACTTTTGTCCCAAACCATGTATTGGACCATAAGAACCATCCATGTTTCATCCTAACCTTGAAATTGGGTTCATTTTCTCTTTGTAGGGAAAATATTGCGCCTTTAGGGACTATATTATGGTCTACGGATTCATAATTGCTATCATATTCCCTTGAAATCAACATCATTTAATTGTCAACGAGTGGATTTTTATTCATTGACTCTATATCATTATCAAGGCATGGAGTTGTTCTTTCTATTGTTATGCTATTTGGAGAATTTTGTCCATAAAGGTTACATATGAGGGTTAAATGCTTTAAAAGAAAAATAAAAATTGTCTCCAAGCTTAATTTTGTTTTAAGAAAAACACATAAAGGGATCACCATACCAACCAAGTTATGAAAATGTAACTTAAAAGGGTCATGACCTCCTGAAGATTTCAGTCACCTTATAACTCCTAATAAATATTCCCTAGTCTTTTCCTTATTTATAACATTTTCTCTTATAACTACCTCTCATTATCGAAACATGTGTTTATTTAAAATAAATATGATGAAATTAAAGCACCATAACATCTAATAATATCATATATCATCATAATGCATCATAAAATATAATGTTGTCCATGAAATCATTGAAAACAACCACATTGTAAATCTATCAACATATAGCTAGCCATTGAATAATAGAATGTGGCCATAATTTTGTATATCTATTGCTAGAGAAAATATGAGTATATCAAATTGGTACCATATGCTACTAAAATTGATCAATAATGGGCCATAATATATCATCTACCACAAAAAATATAAAAATCTTGTTTACAAAAATGTTCATCATAACTATGAATAACAATGTAAGTCCCATACCATATAGAAATATAGAAATAGAGTCTCAAATTAAGAATACTGAATCCTTGGAACATCTTCCAAAAAGTCAAAGAATATTCAATACATGGGGAAACATATGGTCAACCCCTAGCCCCTTCCTATATCTTAATATGTACTTTTGGTTGATTGATCACCATCACCCCATGCTAGTGGATTCTCACCTATGCATTAAGTGAATAGAATAATATCATATTTACTTGAGCAAGGTTGTAGGAATTACATGGGAGAAAAAGTGTTTATGGTTTTATATGCAAGTGGCATACCATTCAATGTTCTTCTCTCACCCTATTGGTATGAAATGGCACACACCATCAATGGTGCCCATGGGGTACAATATAGTACACAATTAATTTAGGTTTAGTTAGGCTAAGTAAGGGTTAGGTTTATTGACTTGTTTACTCTATTTTGCATGGTACTACTTAATTTGACTATTTTCTTATCGATTCAGATATTTTCTTCAAAACATTTTATTTTATGGTGTGAAGTTAGTTAGTGATTATAACTTACAAATGCAAATACTCAATACAATAAAAACATAATCACATAAATATTACCTTGGAGAACCAATCGTGGGAAAATTATAGCTCAAAATGGATTATTTAATTCTTTTAATTCTTAGGAAAATTACATATTAAAAAGTGATCGATTTGAGCTTCTATACTTGTGCCAATGACCTAGAGGCTACAAGAGTGAATATCTCCTCTACTCAACTACATTCTTCTACACAACCAATGCCAAAACTACCACTCGTGATGATATCTTTATTTTGGTCCCTCTACAAGTTCATCTTGGAAATTTCCATGCATCAAAATCTCTAAACCAATAATTGGATAGACAAATCCCAAATTTTGAATCATCACTTTCCTTCTTCATCTCTTGTTTTTGTATTCCACTCCTCGGGAATGCCAAGATACATTTATTAACATTTTGTTCAAGGGCCATCTCATTTGGTGTTTAAAGACACAATGATTACTCCCTTGTAGCTACCCCTATTAATTGTAAGTTATATGTTACTATGGACCAATCCCTTATTAAATATGCACATAGTGTGCCTTACATCCACTTAGGGTTTGGAAAGGCTATAAAGTTCCCAAAAATAAAACCATTAAATTTTACCTTTTGATGTAGAAAAAGTAGCCTCAAAACTAGAAAAAACCCAACATACATCAACCATAACATTAATGGACAAGAGATAAATTTGTATCGTCGTGTGCTAATATAGCACAAAAGACATCAAATAAAAAAGGTATGTGTATTAAATCCCAACTCCCTAAAAAATAATTCGGGCCCAAATATCATGTCCGGAAGAATTTAACAAAGAGACATAGACATTACTAAAAGGGAGAAAGATGAGAGATGAGAGGGGAAACTTGAAAAAAGACTCAATTGAGATAGATTTCAATGACATAAGTATGCCACCAAAGAAATAGAACCAATATTTATGAAAACAAGTGTTAATAAAATTATTAAAGTACTATATCACTAATATGTAGCTAAAAAATTAACATAACATAATTTCAAATAGTTGGAAAACTAAAAAACAAATACATGATATGATTATGCAATGATGATATAATCAATGTGAAAAATAACTTTATGATCACTCTATTTATGTAACATGTTAGACCTCATATTTATAAAAAATTATAATTTTTTTTTGAGTTACATTAAATATTCATTACAATCATAAACCTACTCTAAGAATGTGTGGAGTAGGAAAACTCTAGCATGGTTATATTTATTAATTATTTATTGGTGGGTGCATAATAAAACTCATCATTATGCCAAGAAGGAAGTAGTTATAAAGCAAACATAGGATAGGAGGCACATACATATCGAGGGATGATTTGATAAAAATTATGGTGGAGATTATCTTCAAGATTTCAGAGGCCATTGAACAATGGAAGGGTTGCATTATAATATAATTTGCACTAATTATAAGCATGCACTTACTTAGATCATCAACAATCCTTTCCCTGGTTTACATGTCTTGCACTAAGAAGCATGCTTTGGATAACTCATACTTGTTGAGAAGAACATTAATGATGAGAGATAAGTTTTCACGTGTGATTTGAGTTAGTGTTGATCATAAACATGATATTGATGCTTGACACAATAAAATTTTAAACATGCTAGTCTAACCATGTCAAATTTCAATCCATACAAGTACAAATTGAAAACATTTCAAAGTTGGCCCCATTCACATGTCACTTATATACGTCAGTTTCAAGTACATGAGAAGGCACGCCTTATTTTCGGGTTATGATCAAATAACCAAAGATTTGATGAATTAGGATTTGATCATGTATATTCATATAGGATTAAGGAATATTCATATCGAAATTTGATGTCAGATTTATGTATTAATTCATCTAGTCCTTCACATTAATTATTCTATAGGATTGTTGTTTGATTTTCAAATTGTTTGTGTGAGTCATGTTTTATTATGGAAACCCTCCCATACCATCATTACATGCATCTAGTCTAACCATGTCAAATTTCATTCCATACAAGCACAAATTGAAAAAATTTCAACGTTGACCCCATTCACATGTCACTTATAAGTGGGGTCAAGTACATGAGAAGGCACACCTTATTTTTGGGTTTTGATAGAATAAAAAACAATATTTGATTGTAGAATTGTTAGTTTGATTCATTTTTGAGTCTGTAAACCATCCCATACCGTCAATGCATGTGTGTTGTCCTATCATGTCAAATTTCAGTCCATACAAGCACAAATTGAAAAAATCTCAACATTACCCCCATTCAAATTAATTATTATATAGGCTTGTTGTTTGTGTGATTCATGTTTGATTCTAAAACCCTCCCATACCATCAATGTATGCATCTAGTCTAACCATGTCAAATTTCAGTCCATACAAGCACAAATTGAAAAACATTCATCACTGCCTCCATTCACATTCATTATTATATAGGCTTGTTGTTTGATTATCAAATTGTTTATGTGAGTCAGGTTTGAGTCTGAAAACCCTCCCATACCATCAATGCATGCATCTAGTGTAACCATGTCAAATTTAAGTCCATACAAGCACAAATTGAAAAAAATTCAACGTCGACCCCATTCACATGTCACTTATATGCACTAATTTCAAGTACATCAACATGCGTGCCCCCCCCCTTATATGCACTTATTTTTAGGTTATTGGTGCAGCCCCCCCCCACCCCTTTCGGGGTTCTGCGACCTCCCGGTCTCTGGATTGTTCCAATTTTTGAGTTGTATCGACTCTTCGAGCTCGTGATTGAACCCAAATCAAATATACACAGGTCCCTTTCTTCCCTGTGTGAAGGTCCCGACAGACCCTAGTTTCAGGCGTAAGCCCCTTTGGCGTTAGTCCCTCCTTCATATGAACCTAGGTCATGTCCTTATATAAATGAGCGATTCCAGGCGCGGGCAAGAGTGGTTTCAAACCAACCCGCTTTTCTCCCTGCAATCCTCCTCATGCTGCCATGTATCTCCCTGTCAAAATCATGGTTGAAATTGTGGCCCGCTCAAGGAAAATTAACACCCGATCTTGTCCTGGCCTTGCAATCCTTCCCGATCGTCGATCTCACCATCTTGACGATAACGTCTAAATCGATGCTTCAGATCTGCACCTTTTCAATCTACGGACCATATCTGCTCCTCCTAGATCAACAAATGTGATCTCTTCGCAACTCCGGACTTCGGGTATTTGAAATCTCAAACCTCGCTCTCCTTCATACTCCAATCTTCTGGAGTTAACAATCTGTTGCCACCTGTCTCCTTGAACCTACGGCTAGGATCTCCTCCGTGGATCCATCCTTCGGGAATATCAATTCTCAAATTCTTGCCTTTTTTGACTGGGTATCTCCCATAGTGGAAGATCTGCTGACACGTATTTCATTGTTAGGCATCATGTGTACTGAGGGCTTGAGCCACCACAAAGGAAACATATAACAAAGAATATTTGTCTTATGAACAAGATATGGTACTATCCATTTTGAGGTTTGGCATAGAGATTTTTCTTATAGAATACACTACATTGCACCGTAATATAATACCTACACTCCTTTCAAACCATGTAACACCATTCAAATTAGACACAATATTCTTGCGATGAATTAGCTATACTATCGATGAACTTTTTTCGTCGATAGTATAGCTAATTCGTCGCAAGATTATTTACATTAGTCTCTCTTGCAATGATATCAAATGATGCTTGGATTCATTTCGTATTTGGTTTATCAACTTGAAATTAAAATTTGATACTTTGCAAGCAAGATGGACCTTAAGTCAAATACAAATATGAAATTTGGAATCATTAGCATATCTACTAGAACATATGAAAAATAGGGTTTATGGTTTACATGATGATATGATGATGGAAGAAAGAGTGTGTGTGAGTGAAATTTGAGTCCATAAACCCTCCAATATCATTAAGGCATGCAAATAGTCTATCCATATCAAATTTCAATCCATACAGATACAATTTGAAAAAATTTCAACGTTGGCCCCATTCACATGTCACTGTTGCCTGCCTCTAGTATTTTTATAGTGTTGATTAAGCAATCAATGAAAAAGAGGGATTTTTTATCACAAATATGACATAGATACATTGTATATACATTAATGTTGAACCTGAAAGAAAAATGAAGAAATACTGACGAAAACTTAAAAATTGCGTCAACCAAATTGTGTACTTTGAAAGAAAATTAGGGTTTATGGTTTACATGATGAATTGATGATGGAATAAAGTGGGTGTGTGAGTGAAATTTGAGTCCAAAAACCCTCCCATATCGTTAAGGCATGCAAATAGTCTATCCATGAAAAATTTCAGTGCATACATAAACTGTTTGAAAAAATTTCAACGTTGGCCCCATTCACAGGTCACTGTTGTCAGTGTCTAGTCCTAGTACAATTTCCATTCATTGTTCCTTGTTCCTTGTTCCTTTTTCCTCATTCCTTGACCATGGTGTAGTCCCCAAGATCCATTATTTTTTTACAAAACATACTAATGGCATAAAATGTCCCACACAAAGACCAAATTAATATCTGCTACATAAGTCT
>SNQJ01S0178878.1:0-19613 GCA_010110895.2 Picea sitchensis | reverse complement strand
TATTTCATATATATATGATTTTTCTTTAAAATAGAGTTACATCATATATTATTATTAGAGGGATTTTTTAAAGCATTTTCATTCAGAAAAAAACATTCATATACAGCTGCAAGTTTGGCCCTTGCCAATTTAGTGCCTTGCGAGGAAGGAACCATCACTTTTGGCAACTACCTTACCCCAAAGTGGGGAAGAGAACTTCAATGCATTGGGGGATTGCTTAATAGGTTCTACTTATTTCTTATTCATGTGTACATGACAATAGTGACATGTTTGGTATTTGTACCTGACATCAGTGACATGTTTGGTGTTTATCAAAAGGAACTTTCACATAGTAATTGTCATTGGATATATGGTAAGAGGAACTTTCACATAGTAATTGTCATTGGATATATGGTAGGAGGATATGATGGGAAGGTAGCATGATACTTGTATCTCAAATCAAGGATTATGGTTACATTTTTTATTTTTATTTTTGTAGAAAGTGGAAGATATGGACATATATGATATGGGATGGAGTTTAAAAGTAATTTTGAATTTGACTAATGGCTTTGTTGTATTATATTGTGTTTTGTGTTGGTTAAGTCAGGGAATATGGAACCAGGTTTGATGTGGTTGTCTACATCATAGGACGGTTTATGAGGCGAATTCAAGAGATTTTTTTTAAATGTTGTAGTAGAAAGGGCCTTAGATTGCAAGTTTTTGCATAGGAGAATGTTCAAAGATGTGCATGTTGGGTATGTGTTATATTTTTTTGCATGACCAACCTCACATGTTGTGTTGTGTTAGGCACACGAGGGGGTCACAGGGGGGTTGCAAGGGGGCAGAGCCCCTGAAAACAAATGGTGTTTTTTTGCTGTCGATTTTAACGGTTTTCAACACACGGTTTTCATTGATGGTTTTCTAATTCTCGTTAAGGAATTAGGGTTGTAGATTAATCTGGGTCAATGGATTAGGGGTTTTGGATGTCGTGGGATCCTATATGTATTGTATTGTAAACAATGAAGATGGATGATGAATACGAATTAGAGATGTGACTCTAAACAGGTTGTTGGTTTTCCTGGTTTGGGTTTCTACAGTGAAATATCTGTGTAGTGTGTGTGTGTGACATTTGTATCTTTTTTGTTTTAATTAAGAATCCATTTGCAGTAATTTGCACAAGGTTAAAATATACATTGTGTATCAAAGCGGTTATTGGCTTTAGGGGGATGTCTTTGTGGTCAAGGGTTTGGCTCGAGTCTGTAATAAACCTTGTTACAATGAGAGCTCTGCGATATTGATTCTTGTGGTGAAAAGAAACGACAAACAGTTCAAAAAAAGAGATCGAGAAATTTAATGGGAAAAGTTTTGAGTTGTGGAAGCTCAAGATGGAAGATTTGTTGGTGGACAAAGATCAATGGATCATTATGGATCCAGCCACTGCACTGGCTTGAATGTTAACAAAATACTGGGAAAAGTTGGATTGGAAAGCAAAGAGCACAATCTGGTTGTGTCTCTCAGATTCAATATTATTGAATGTGTCAAGGGAAGCTACAACCAAGGTAGTATGGATTAAGTTAGGGGCTTTGTGTTAAAATTTTGGTATGCTCATTTAACCATAGACAATGTCACATCATTTTCACCCAACCATAGGAATTCACATATGCCACCCCTGAGCACACTAACCTTTACTTAGAATAATTCTGACAAACCTACTCCAAAACCAACAGATAAACCCTAGCCACAACTGCTACAGTAGCAACACAATAACCATATAGGAAGAATGTACAGTTTCTCCAAGAGAAGCACACAAGAGAAATACTCACGACTGTTGCACCACTCTTCCAGAATTGTGTCCCTTCCGGTTGTAGTTGTTTCTCCAAGACTTGTGCACCTCTAGCTGCAACTGCAATCTTCTAGACTTGCGCACTTGCTAAGTGAGTGTGTACAAATGACCTAGGAAACTACATATTTTTACTAAACTATTTAGTTGATTGGGGTCGACTTCTCCTTCTGGATGTGTCTATTACTTTAATATTATTTCTCTTGAGGATGACTTCTCTCCTAGGGTTTTCTAACATATGTTTAGTGGTTCACTTGCTTCCGGAATATTATATTCTAAGTCAAAGGTTACACATGGAGGTTAATTCCTACCATAGCTACCAAAACATCAACAATCCCTCTTAGCTAGGGAGGTATTAACTAAGATATTATTCATGTAGTGGTCTCAAACACATCCATCCATCTCACATGGCATGGGAAAGACTCACATGGTCTTGCAAACCAGTCTACAGGTAGCATCACCATAGCCACACAAGTTATCTCATGATCAAATAGATCATATCGCAAGTAGCATTGCCACGTGACCATCTCATGATCAAACATATCATGTAACAAGTACCATAGCGACACGGGCTATCTCATGATCAAATAGATCATGTCACAAGTATCACCATCATAGTCACACAAGCTCTGGAATATGTAGTTGATCCAGTTTACACAAAATTGCGCTACTACCTAATCCAAGCGGAGTCTGGGAAACTACAACTCGCCAGCTCACACAAAATCTGGCATCTAGTTCATAAAGAACTAGTAACTCGTCAACTCGCACAGAATCTGACATCTAGTCCATAAAGAACTAATAACTCATCAACTCACACAGAATCTGACATCTAGTCGATAAAGAACTAGCGACCTCTGGTTGGCACACCAGGAACTAGTGAAGATGGATGATGAATACGAATTAGAGATGTGACTCTAAACAGGTTGTTGGTTTTCCTGGTTTGGGTTTCTACAGTAAAATATCTGTGTAGTGTGTGTGTGACATTTGTATCTTTTTTGTTTTAATTAAGAATCCATTTGCAGTAATTTGCACAAGGTTAAAATATACATTGTGTATCAAAGAGGTTATTGACTTTAGGGGGATGTCTTTGTGGTCAAGGGTTTGGCTCAAGTCTATAATAAACCTTGTTACAATGAGAGCTCTGCGATATTGATTCTTGTGGTGAAAAGAAACGACAAACAGTTCAAAAAAAGAGATCGAGAAAACTAATGGGAAAAGTTTTGAGTTGTGGAAGCTCAAGATGGAAGATTTGTTGGTGGAAAAATATCAATGGATCATTATGGATCCAGCCACTGCACTGGCTTGAATGTTAACAAAATACTGGGAAAAGTTGGATTGGAAAGTGAAGAGCACAATCTGGTTGTGTCTCTCAGATTCAATATTATTGAATGTGTCAAGGGAAGCTACAACCAAGGCAGTATAGATTAAGTTAGGGGCTTTGTGTTAAAATTTTGGTATGCTCATTTAACCATAGACAATGTCACATCATTTTCACTCAACCATAGGAATTCACATATGCCATCCCTGAGCACACTAACCTTTACTTAGAATAATTCTAACAAACCTACTCCAAAACCAACAGATAAACCCTAGCCACAACTGCTGCAGCAGCAGCTCAATAACCATACAAGAAGAATGTACAGTTTCTCCAAGAGAAGCACACAAGAGAAATACTCATGATTGTTGCACCACTCTTCCAGAATTGTGTCCCTTCCAGCTGTAGTTGTTTCTCCAAGACTTGCGCACCTCTAGCTGCAACTGCAATCTTCTAGACTTGCGCACTTGCTAAGTGAGTGTGTACAAATGACCTAGGAAACTACATATGTTTACTAAACTATTTAGTTGATTGGGGTCGACTTCTCCTTCTGGATGTGTCTATTACTTTAATATTATTTCTCTTGAGGATGACTTCTCTCCTAGGGTTTTCTAACATATGTTTAGTGGTTCACTTGCTTCCGGAATATTCTATTCTAAGTCAAAGGTTACACATGGAGGTTAATACTTCCCATAGCTACCAAAACATCAACACTCCCTCTTAGCTAGGGAGGTATTAACTAAGATATTCTTCATGTAGTGGTCTCAAACACATCCATCCATCTCACATGTCTTGGGAAAGACTCACATGGTCTTGCAAACCATTCTATGGGTAGCATCACCATAGCCACACAGGTTATCTCATGATCAAACAGATCATATCGCAAGTAGCATTGCCACATGACCATCTCATGATCAAACAGATCATGTAACAAGTACCATAGCCACACGGGCTATCTCATGATCAAATTGATCATGTCACAAGTATCACCATCATAGTCGCACAAGCTCTGGAATATGTAGTTGATCCAGTTTACACAGAACTGCACTACTACCTAATCCAAGCAGAGTCTGGGAAACTACAACTCGCCAACTCACACAAAATTTGGCATCTAGTTCATAAAGAACTAGTAACTCGTCAACTCGCATAGAATTTGACATCTAGTCCATAAAGAATTAGTAACTCATCAACTCACACATAATCTGACATCTAGTCGATAAAGAACTAGCAACCTCTGGTTGGCACACCAGGCAACCGACCCATAATGACCAGGTATCTAATCACAAGGATTAGGCGATATAGTCTTCACACACTACCCATCTAGCCCAAGGCTAGGAAACACCTCCAACCACACATGTTGGCCTACCATCTTGAAAAGTTGGGTAACTCATCGGCCCCGAAGGTATGGCATCTGCTAACCTTGTGCGAGGTCATGTTGATTGGTGCCACAATCAGTAACGTGTGTACCGGACTATTTCACTGGAGTAGAAATATTCATACTAGACTTTTTCACTGGAGTAGCAGTAACTTGGTGTACCAGAATTTTCACCAGAGTAGCTCTCTACATACGATACTTTTTCATTGGAGTAGTAGTAACTTGGCATACCAGACATTTTCACTAGAGTAGCCCTCTGCATACTAGACTTTTTCACTAGAGTAGCCCTCTGTGCACCATACTTTTTCATTGGAGTAGCAGTAAGTTGACGTACTAAAATTTTTCATTGGAGTATCCCTCTACATACCAAATTTTTTCATTGGAGTAGCAGTAACTTGGCGTACTATATGTTTTCACTAGAGTAGCCCTCTACATACCAGACTTTTTCACTAGAGTAGCAGTGACTTGGCATACCAGACTATTTCACTGGATTAGTTGTACACATCACCTTGACTGGTGCCACAGTCATTTCCCGATCATGAACCACCTGTTGTCCACTCTATGCCACACTGCTACCTAGAGTCACATTTGCAATCCATCACACTTCCTTAGCACTTCCCACTACCTGGGGAACACAACACTTCCCACTACGTGGGGAATACTTCCCTTTATCTGGGGAACACAACATTTCCTGCTACCTGGGGAAGTCCTTTTTAACCACTCCAAGCTTGTCCATGAAGTACTCAAACTTCACCCTTGAAAGAGGCTTGCTCAACACACTTGCTATCTACTCATCTTTAGTGACATATTGGAGCTTCATTGCTCCCTTCTGCACCATATCTCTGATATAATGGTACCTAATATTGATATGCTTGGAAAACATTGGGTTCTCTATCAACTCCACACAACTCTGGTTGTCATACCATATACAAGTCGCCTCTAACTGGAGATCAAACAATCTTGTAAGCAACTTCTTAGGCCACATTGCTTCACTGTTAACTGAACATGTTGTTATATACCCTACCTCAGCCGTACTGAGCACCACACTAGTCTACTTCCCACTGAACCATGAGATCATAGCTAATCCCATACTGAAGCAACATCCAAATGTAATCTTCTGCTTTGCAACACTAGCGGCCCAATCTGAATCAGTAAAGCCTTGCAGGCTTATCTCATTATCTGAAACATATATGAGTCCATAGTCAATTGTACCTTTCAGGTATCTCGTCACATGTTTTGTAGAAATCAAGTGAACACGTCTCGACTCAACCATATATTGACTCAATGTGTTCACTGCAAAACATATATTTGGTCTCGTGTTCATTAAGTACATCAACAAACCAATCATTTTTCTGTACATGGTGGCATCCACTGTCTCTGAATATGTATCATTTAATAACTTCAGATTTGTCACCATCTCTGTAGGCATGGCTTTACAATCCATCATTTTCAATTTCTTCAGAATCTCTACAACATATTTTCCTTTGCATGGGAAAATCTTATCTCATCTAGTTTCTGCCACACCTCTAGACCCAAGAAATATTGCATCATGCCCAGGTCTTTCATCTCGAATTTTGTAGCAAGCTTTCCTCTTACTTTCAATGATGAGTTTTTCGTCTCCTGTTAGAAACAAGTCATTCACATATAACAATAATATCATTGGTCCACCATCCACAACCTTGTAGTAAAGGTTGGAATCTTCTTTACTCTTGGTAAGGCCCAGGCTCATCAGGAAGCTGTCTGACCTAGCATATCATGCCATGGGTGCCTACTTAGGCTCGTACAAAGCTTTCTTCAATCTGCAGACATGAGACTCCTTCTCATGTATCTTGTGGTTGCTCTATGTACACTTCTTCTGGCTACTGGAGCAAGTGTCTCGTCATAATCTTCTCTCTCTTGCTAGGAGAATCTTTTGGCCACAAATTAAGCTTTGACATATTTATACTATTAACTACAACATGTTAGATCAATTTGGAAGTCACCACTATCTTCCCTTATGGTCTCAAGGAAAAAATATATATCCCAGTCCTTCTGATTGGCTTCCTCTTCTGTCACTGAAACAAGGGAATCCTCCTAGGATATCTCACATATCCTCGAAGTCTCTGAAGCTACGATCTAGCCTCCTCAACCCAAGGCATGTGTCTTTCAGTTCTGGAAGACATCTCTCTCTCCCATCTGAATATGAGGAGGAATACTTTCTGAATGAAAGTTTCTAAACCATTAACTCTCTCTGATATCAGGCTCACTCTGGATCTCCATGCTCCCTCTGAAGCTTGACTCCTTCTGAGTCTATATAATCTTCAAATCCATCTACTCCCTCTATATGTGATGATTTTCCTCTAAAGTCTCCTATGAATGGTCCTGGGGAGGATGCTCCTCCCTACTGGATCGTGAGGGATGACTCCCTCTGAACTCTAGCTTCTTCTGAGATGGTATTCAGTGTGGTTGCTTGCCTCACCACTGGTGTAGTCATTTGCTTCTCATGATATGAATTATCATTGCTATATGTCTTTGCATCCTGCAAAGTGTCAGGGGACCATGCTAGTCTCTTCCTGGTTACTGCAACGATTATGGGTAGGCTCTTTTGGCTCTACTAACTCTTCTTGATGATTTGAAGAGTGATCAATTGTACTAGAAGGATTTTTTCGGTCATCTTTGGAGCCTTCTATTCCTTACAATCAATCTCCATATGAGATACAATGTATCTCGCAAAAGTACCCTTCTTTCCAGAAGGTTTTAACTTCGTCCACTTTTTCTTCAATACATGGATGTATACGGTCGTGTATACAACTTATTATCTGGATACTCTGCTCCATGTCTCAAACTAGAGACCATCTAATATGTTGTCTCTTGCAACCGTCACTATGACTTCCCTTATAGTTATCACCTGTGCCCTGCCCGGAACAAAACCAACAACAAGGGAAAACAATAGACAAGAATAATACTCTTATAATAAAATAAAAACAAGAACAAGAACAATCATCACAGTAGTTCCTTCTCAGAGTTATCACTTGTGACCTTCCCGGAACAAGAGCCAAAATAAAACATACAATAATAAGAAATAGGAAATAGGAACAACACTCTTCTAATGTTGTGATCAATCATTCCTTCACGGTAACCTGCCTGGAACAAGAAAACAAGAACAACAATATCTCCATGGTAACCTCCATGGAATTTACAAGATAACATGTTCGAGACAAGAGCAACAAGAGCAAAGGTATTTCCAATATAATAGCATTTTCATAAGAACTTATCTATGTTGACAGGAATAAAAGACAATTTCATGGTAATCAACATATCATTACCAAGGTGACCTTCCTGGAAGAAAAACAAGAAGTATTTACTAGAGGAGATGTCAGTTCATCTTGCAAACAAGTACAATAAACATTTATATCAATAGTACTCACATGCTACCAAGTATTCATTGTATCTGGCAGTAATATAACCTTTCAAGGATTGTTGTCACAACTATAGTGTTTACTTGTAATGTAGCAATTATCAAACTTGATATGTGCAAATTGGAAACTTATCAATTTAACTAATAAAACCTGAAACCTGGAGTCTTATCTTCAAGAATGAGTGTTGTTGTTTTTCTTTTGAGTCTCCTTCACTTAATATGACAAGTATTCTCTCCAACATGTCCCCTATACTAAGACAATATGCTTTCTTGACAAAAATATGAGTTAGGGGATATAATGCAAGTAAACTAAAAAATCTCAACCTTAATTAATCTAATACTTTGACTAGAGTCAACTCATAACTTTAATTGACCAGAGGTTAGTATGATAATCATAACTTCAATAGATCAAAATACAACTAGATGTTCATAAGATCACAATAATTCCATAATAGCTAGAGGCATATCAAAACAATCAAACCTGGAGTGTGTTGTTCCTCTGAATATGTTGGATCTGAGATCTCTCTGGATCTACAATTGTTTCTTGGAAAAAATATCCCTTCTCCTACAAATACCCTTAAGATAATGATAAAATTTAAACATATACAAGTACATACCTTCGGTATTTGTAGTAGGCAGTGGCACCATCTGGAAATAGTGGCAAGCAATGATGAATCCAAAAACTTCAAAGTGCTCCAACTTGCAATATAAAGGTAGTTGGAGATGCGCTAGGGTAAGGTGCACTAGGACAACCAAAGATTAGGCCCAACGTTTCACATAAACTTCACCTATCCAAAGGAACTGTAACTGGTACTGCAACTAGTACTGCAACTGGTGTTGCAACTGGCACGAAGCAACTGACATGAAGGAACTAGCATGAAGGAGTTGACACAAAGGAACTAGCACTGCAAGTGCAACTCGAACTACAGACCTAGGGTTTTATGTAGAAGCCCTAATTTCTCAACTTCATAAATTTGCAGATCTAATCTGGGGAAAAGATGTGCCCTACTTAGGTGACCTTTTTAGTGGGTTCAGTAAGTGCTCAATGAGGTTGAAAATGGGGGAAACTAAGGATCTTCCTTCCAGCGATTAGACTGTTACAAAGGAAACCAACTCTGATACCATGTTAAAATTTTGGTATGCTTGTTTAACCATAGACAATGTCACATCATTGTCACCCAACCATAGGCATTCACATATGCCAGACCTGAGCACACTAGCCTTTACTTAGAATAATTCTGGCAAGCCTACTCTAGAACCAATAGATAAACCCTAGCCACAATTGTTGTAGCATCAACACAATAACCATACAAGAAGAATGTACATTTTCTCCAAGAGAAGTGCAAAAGAGAAATACTCACGACTTCTACACCACTCTTCTATACTTGTGCCCCTTCCAGTTATAGTTGTTTCTCCCAGACTTGTGCACCTCTAGCTGCAATTGCAATCTTCTAGACTTGTGCACTTGCTAAGTGAGTGTATACAAATGAACTAGGCAACTTCCAATTTATACTAAATTGTCCAACTGAGTGGGCCCAACTTCTCCTTCTGAATGTGTCTATTATTTTAATACTATTTCTCTTGAGGCTGACCTCTCTCATAGGTTTTTCTAACATTTGTTTAGTGGTTCACTTGCTTCCGGAATATTATTTTCTAAGTCAAAGGTTACACATGGAGGTTAATACCTCCCGTAGTTACAAAAACATCAACACTTTGTGTCAATCTAAGTCCCTAGTAAACAAAATGTTATTGCGGAAGAAATTGTATAACCTGAGGATGAAAGATGGAGAGTCGGTGATAGAGCATTTGACCGCCTTCAATACAGTGGTAATTCAGCTATTATTTGTTGATATTAATATTTTTTATGAAGATAAGTGTATCGGTCTACTATGCTCTTTACCAAAATCGTGGGATAGTTTGGTTACAAGAATGTTAATAGAAGATTAGGAGAAAATTTGGATTGGAAGGTGAAGAGAACAATTTGGTTATGTCTCTTAGATTCAATATTATTGAATGTGTCAAGAGAAGCTACAACCAAGGAATTATGGAATAAGTTAGGGGATTTATATCAATCTAAGTACCTAGTAAACAAAATGTTCCCGTGGAAGAAATTGTATAACCTGAGGATGAAACATGGAGAGTCGATGACAGAGCATCTGAATGCCTTTAATACAGTGGTAAGTCATCTATTATTTGTTGATATTAATATTTTTTATGAAGGTAAGTGTATCGGTCTACTATGTTCTTTACCAAACTTGTGGTATAGTTTGGTTATGGCCGTAGGTAGTAATGAAACTACTTTAAGTTTCGATTATGTGGTTTCATCCTTGTTGTCATAGGACATGAGGCAGAAAAACATGTAAATCTATAACACAAATACCTTATTTTCAAAAGGACACTCCCAGGAAAGAAATATAAATAAGTTCTCAAGTGGGAGATCTAAATCTAGGGGAAGATCTAAATCTCCTAAAAAAATTTGTAAAGGTATGTTGGAGATGTGGAAAAGAAGGGCATTACAAGAAACAATGCAGATCCAAAAGTGTTGAGAGAGGGAAGCAATCTGATGATGCTCCTACAAAATAAAAAACCTCTACGAATGAAGTATGGGACGTGTACTTGGCTTCTTCAATCACACATGCAGATCATGAGGCATGGTTAGTCAACTTAGGTGCATCATTTCATATGAATCCTCACAGGGAGTGGTTCTATGAATATGAAAGGTATGATGGAGTTGATGTTTTCTAGGAGATGACTCGACAACAAAAATCATAGGATGAGGAAAATTCAAGTTGAAGCTCATGTAAGATAGGATTAGAACACTTCCTGGTGTTCTACACATCCCAGGATTGGCCAAAAATTTGATTTTTGTAAGTAAGATGGATAATGCAGGTGTAAAAACAATGTTTGAAAAGGGAACCTGGAGTATGGTTCATGGAGAAATGGTGTTTTTGAAGGGAGTACAAGTTGGAACTCTATATAATTTGTTGGAAAGCACTATTAGTGACAGGTGCAATAGTTCCATTATTCATGAGAGGAAAAACCCCTACAGTCTCTGGAGAAAACATTATGTTGTGGCATCAAAGACCAGGGCATATGATTGAAGGTATGGCCAATTTCTCTCTGTATTTTGATTTATGTGAGGATTTCTTATATGGGAAGTAGAATCATGTAAGATTATCCTATAGCGCTACAAGGAAAAAGGGAATACTATAGTTGGTGCACAATGATGTGTTTGGATCTGTGTCGATTCCACCACTAGGAAAATTTGTATACTATGTCTCATTTATAGATGAATTCTCGAGGAATATATGAATTTATTTCCTTGGGAAGAACTATGAAGTCTTTGACAAATTCAAAGAGTTTAAGACTCTTGAAGAGAATCAGACATAGAAGAGAATTAAGGTTTCAAGGATGGATAATGGTGAAGAATTATGCAGAAATGAATTCAAATAATTATGTAAGAAGTGCGGTATAGAAAGGTAGAAGACTAATCCATACACACCTCAACAAAATGGAGTTGCATAAAGGATGAACATGTCACTAATGGAAAAAACAAGGAGCATGTTTAGTGGTGTCAGGTTAGGATATGAATTATGGGAAGAGGCAATGGGTACTATATGTTACCTGGTCAATCAACCACCCTCATTAACATTGTATTCTCAATGGTGTCGGGTTAGGACATGAATTATGGGCAGAGGCAGTGGGTACTGCATGTTACTTGGTCAATCAATCACCCTCATCAACGTTGGATGACAAGACTCCACACGAGGTATGGATTGGTAAGAAACCCTTTCTTACACATCTTAGAGTATTTGGTTGTGATGCCTATGTTCATGTTCCAAAGGATAACAAGAGCAAGCTAGATAAAAATATTGAAAAGTGTATATTTATTGGTTATAAAGATGGTATGAAAGGTTATAAGCTTTGGAACCCATAAATTAAGAAGGTAGTGTATATTCGAGATGTGGTATTTAGATAAATAAAAGATGTTGTCAAATAGGAAGTCCTGCCAAGGGAGGAAGAACCATAGAAAATAGAGTTTGAATTGAAGGATAATGAATCAAACTCTACATAAGAACAAGACTAATAATAATAAGAGCCTCATACTCTATTATTGAGGAGATTAATTCGGGAAAGAAGGCAACCATAAATGTATACTCCACCTGTTTTCCATTCATTTTTTTTTTGTTTATTACTGATGATGATCCTAGAACTGTTAGGGAGGCAGTGGATTCAGAGGATGGAAAACTTTGGAAAAATACCATGGTTGAAGAAATGGTAACCTTGGACAAGAATGAGGCTTGGGATCTAATGGAGTTGTTGTCTAGAAGAAAACCCATTGGCAACAAATGGGTGTTTAAGAAAAATTTGAATGTAGAAGGTAAAGTGGAGAAATAGAAAGCTCAATTAATAGCAAAAGGTTATTCCCAGGAAGAGGGAGTTGACTTTGGTGAAAAAATTTCTCCTGTTTCCAAGTTAACTTCTATTATATTTATTTTATCTGTTGTTTTTTATTTTGATTTAGTAGTAGAAAATATGGATGTGAAGACATCATTCCTACATGTGGATCTAGAAGAAGAAATCTACATGAAGCAACAATAAGGATTTACAGTGAAGGGAGAAAAAGAGCTGGTATGCAATCTAAAAAAGTCTCGATATGGGTTATACCACACCAAGGGTGTGGTATAAAAAATTTGATACTTATATGTTGTGACTTGGCTTCAAAAGGAGCAAAGCTTATCACAGTGTGTATTTCAAATTAATCGATGCCACATCTTATTTATTTGGTCTTGTATGTGGATGATATGTTGTTGATAGGAAACGACAAGGAAATTACCCAGGATGTGAAAAATTAGTTGTCCTCTAAATTTGATGGGAGGATCTTGGTGCTACAAATTTCATTTTGGGCATGGAAATTAAACGAGATCAGGCAAGTTGAAACTCTAGTTAAATCATAGGAAATATGTTGAGACAATATTACAGAGGTTTAATATGTAGGAATGTAAATCGATTATGGTTCTTATTCTTGTAGGTGTAAATTTATTTGCAGATCAGAGCCCCAAGTGTAGATTTTAACCTTGTACAATTATTTACTACAAACAATTTTTCAATAAAAGAACAAAAAATATACAATGGAAAATACACACATTACACAAATATTTTTCCCCTACAAACCCAAATCGGGAAAACCAACATATTCAATATTCATCATCTCATACATTGTTTACAATGCAATATACATATAGGATCCCATAGAATCCAAAACCCTAATCCAATAACCTAGATTAGTCAACAACCCTAATTCCCTAACTGGAAATAGAAAACCATTGACAAAAACCATGTGCCAAAATACTGCCCAAAAATGGACGCAAAAAACCATAATTTTTTTTTCAAGGGTGTTTCCCCCTTGTGACCCCCCGAGAAAGGGGGTGCAACGTAGACACTAGTTCTAACCATGTAAAGAATATAACACATACCCAACACCAAGACATATGAAGAGGAAGAGGACATGTCTCATGTTCTATATGCTAGTGTGGTTGGAAGTTTGATGTATGCAATGGTCTGTACTAGACCAAACATTGCACATGCAATGGGAGTTTTGAGCAGGTATATGTCAAAACTAGGGAAGGAGCATTGGGTGAAAGTAAAGAGATTTTTCAGGTATTTATGTGGCACTACTACTTATGGATTGTGCTACCAAGGAAGACTGAGATTGGACGAAGTGTTGGACATACATGGGTTTGTTGATGCAAACTGGGCTAGAGATATTATCACAAAATATGTACAAGTGGGCATGTGTTTAACCTATTTGGAGGAACAATTAGTTGGATGAGAAAAAGATAGACTGTAGTGGCACTCTCAACTACAAAAGTTGAATATATGGCAGCCACACATGCACACAAGGAAGCATAATGGTTATAAATATTGTGTTCAAGTATTGGGTTGGTACAACAAGTTGTAAGGATAGATTGTGATAATAAGAGTGCAATATTCCCGACAAAGAACCTAGCTTATCATTCAAAGACAAAGCACATTGGTGTTCAATATCAATTTGTGAGAGACATGGTTGAATAAAAGAAGGTGTTGTTGAAGAAGGTGGAAAATTTGAAGAGTGTTTCAGATTCATTGACAAAGTCTGTGAGAATCTCATATGTTTTCTATTGACATGGGCGGTTGTGACATTGTGTTGGGTGCAGACTGGCTAAGGACTTTGGGTCCCATTCTCATGGATTTTAAGGAATTAACCATGCAATTCGACCAGGAGGGCCAACAATATAAGTTCCAAGGCATCACCATTGGTTCCCTTGAGATCATTAGTTCCCATCGCATGGAAACACTGCTAAAAAACGGTCATTCGGGAGTTATTGCCCAACTCCATGCCATACAAGCAACTAAGACACCCTCCGTGCCGCAGGACCTCCAATCCATCCTCTCTAAACATCAAGTGGTTTTTTCCACTCCCCAAGGACTCCCTCCTTCCCATGGTGTTCATGATCATTCCATTCCCCTTGTCCCAGGAAGCCTTCCTCCCAATATTTGTCCCTATCGTCACCCCTTTTCCCAAAAAAATGAAATAGAGAAAATGGTTCAAGAACTGCTTAACGCGGGTGTTATCCGCCTTAGGACGATCCCCTACTCTTCTCATGTGGTCATGGTCATGAAGAAATAAGTTTCTTTGCGCATGTGTCTTGACTTTCGCGCCCTCAAAAAACTCACCATTAAAGACAAATTTCCCATTCCTGTCATTGATGACCTCTTTGATGAATTGAGTGGCGCCCAGTTCTTTACTAAACTTGATCTTCGTTCTAGCTACCACCAGATTCGTAAAAAAGAGGTAGACATTCCTAAGACTTCATTTAGAACTCATGAGGGCCACTATGAGTTTTTGGTCATGCCCTTTGTCTTATGTAATGCTCCCTCCACTTTCCAAAGCCTCATGAATCATGTCTTTCGTCCTTTTCTCCGTCATTTTGTCTTAGTTTTCTTTGATGATATCCTCATCTATAGTAAAACCTGGACAAACCATCTTGCTCATGTGGATCAAGTTCTCCATCTACTCTCTCAGCACCAACTTTTCCTGAAAAAATCTAAATGTGCTTTTGGCACCTCAAAAGTCGAGTACTTGGGTCATCTTGTTGGAAAGGACGACGTTAGGGTAGATCCTAAAAAGATTGAAACTATGAAAGATTGGCCTCACCCAAATACTCTCAAAATCTTGCGTGCATTTCTTGGCTTAACAGGTTATTATCGCAAGTTTGCTAATAATTATGGAAAGATTGTGACACCTCTCACTGCACTCCTTAAAAAGAATTCTTTCACTTGGACTCCAACATATGCTTAGGCTTTTCAAACCTTGAAGATGGCCATGTGCACCACTCTAGTCCTAGCCCTTACTGATTTCACAAAGACCTTTGTCTTGGAATGTGATGCTTCATGGAAAGGAATTGGCGATGTCCTTATGCAAGAGGGTCGGCCTTTGGCCTTTACCAGCAAACAACTGTCGAAATGAAATTTGGGAAAATCAATCTATGAAAAGGAAATGTTGGCTATTTTGCATGTCGTTGATCTTTGGCGCCCTTATCTATTGGGGAAACACTTCCAAATTAAGACAGATCATCAAATCCTCAAGTATTTTCTAGAACAACACATTTCCTCCCTAGAGCAACAAAAATGGGTGACTAATCTCTTTGGATATGATTATGAGATCATTTACAAGAAAGGAAAAGACAATGTGGTTGCGGATGCAATTTCTCGAAAATATGAAGATGAAGGGTCCCTTTTTTCTCTCTCCTTCATTTTACCATATTGGCTCCAAGTTGTTCGCTAGGAATGGCTACATGATCCCAAAAGTTTGCATATGATACAACAATTGCATTCCAATTCTCCACTTTCCCTAGGGTAATCTTAGCTCCATTATGAGCTTCGATACAAAAGTCGTTTGTATTTAAGTAAACAGTCAAAACTTAAATCCATGGTACTTTCTGAGCTTCATGCTACACCCATAGCTGGGCACTCTAGGTTTACCAAAACCTATGACAGGGTCAAACATTCTTTTTTCTGGGATGGTATGAAATAGGATGTTTGTAAGTTTGTGGCTGAATGTGATGTGTGTCAACTCAACAAGGGAGAAATAGTCAAATCTCCTAGCACTCTACAACCGCTTCCGATTCCACCTACTATTTGGCGGGATATCTCTATGGATTTTATTGTAGGATTACCTAAATCGGGCAATAAATTAGTCATCATGGTGGTAGTTGATATCTTTTCCAAGTATGCTCATTTCTGTGCTCTTCAACACCCATTTACAACATTCATTATGGCTCAACTTTTCATGGATCAGGGCTTCAAGCTTCATGGCATGCCGCATTCTATTGTTTCTGGTCGTGACCCAACTTTCACCAGTAATTTTTGGCAAGAACTATTCAAGCTACAAGGCACCCAATTGCATCTCAACAACTTATCATCCCCAGACTGATGGTCAAACTAAAGTTGTCAACAAGTGTTTGGAAACATGTTTGAGGTGTTTTGCATCGGAAAAACAAAATCAATGGGCTCAATGGTTACCACTAGCTGAATGGTGGTACAACACTTCATACCATACAACTACCCGCATGACTCTTTTTGAAGCGGTATATGAACAAAAGCCACCTTCAGTTCTCTCATATTTACCAGGTGTCTCGATGGTCCAGGCGGTTGACCAAACACTTACAGTTCGAGAGGCTATTCTCCGTACCCTCAAAGATAATTTGGTCATGGCCCAAAATCATATGAAGCAACAAGAAGATCAAGGTCGCTCTGAACATCACTTTGCAGAAGGGGACCAGGTGTTTCTTCAACTGCAACCTTACAAGAAAAATTCCCTCAAGGCTGACCATTGTCAGAAACTGGCGCCCAAATTTTATGGTCCTTATACTGTTCTCAAGCATGTGGGATAGGTGGCCTATCAGTTAGCTTTTCCCTGTCATTCTAAGCTACAGCATGTTTTTCATGTTTCCTGCTGAAAGAAGGTGATTGGAATTAAGTGCCAAAGTCAAACCAACCTTCCCGAGTTGGATGAAGAAGGCTCCATTTGGCTACAAACACAAGCAGTTTTGGACCAGTGTGAGCATTGCCTACATCAACAAACCATCAAGTAAGTGTTATTCAAGTGGAAAGATACAACCCCAAAAGATGCCACTTGGGAACCAACTACCATTCTGCAACAATTTCCACATCTCAAGCCTTGAGGACAAGGTTATTTTTAAGGGGGAGGACATGTTAGGGACCTAACCCCTCACGTAGGTAGAATAATATATTTCAATGTAATAAAGGTAAATATTAATAAGGCCTAGCAATAAGGAAGAATAAGTCGAATGTAAGAAGACCTAAAAGAAACTTCCACTTCTAGAAGGATCTTCCTCTAGATGGTTCTTTCGATAGACATATTTAGTATAAATATGAGTCGAAGGTATGAGAAAATTTTGTCTTGTAATAGATCTTTTCTCTACTGTAGGTTTCCCCCTCGAAGAGGTAAGTGAAAATTGCTCTTAGTAATCTAAGTGCTCTTTCTGGTGTTATTCTGGTATCATTTTGGTATTATTGTGGTGTTGTTCTGGTTATATTGTTTCTCATCTGCCATTTCTAGCATTTTATTTCTTTTCTGCATAATTTTTATATCTTGAATATTACATGGTTCCTCACATTTGAGAAGTTATTTCCTCTTAAAGATGAATCCTTAAAGTAAGGTTAAGAAGCCCCAGATCTATGAATAAGAAGTTACAAGCTAGCCCCAAAATTAATTAAAGGAGAAAAGTTTTTGCAACTAAAAGTTACAGGTCAGCCCTAAATTTAGGAAACGGGGGTACTTGAAAAGGTATAAATACACATCAAAGAGCCTTTCATTTCATCAAGTTATCAAGCACAAATGTGATCTCTTATTGAGTCTGAGGTAGCAAATATGAGGAAGGCAAGGAGTGAGAAGGGAGAAAGTCTCAGAGCTACAGAAGGAGAAGTTTTTTTAAATGCCCTAATTGATTAGGCCCTCGCATGTTAGGTACAGTACATCCCTCGAGGCCCTCGATGGTTTCACAACACTTGTCAAGTGAGGCACCACTAGATGCCCACTTTTTTCCAGCGAGGATGAAGGAAAGGTCAATGAAGAAGTTATTCTCTTAATGAAAATGTTGAGGAAGGTATGCAAGTCTGTGATCTTATGTACCAGGTTTCTACATGATTAAATGTATGTTTTTTATGTGTTTTATCTTGATGGTTATGGTATATTCTTAAGGCATATCTTGGATGGTTTGGCACATGGTTTGAGGTGTATCTTGGACTGTTTGGGCATATGATTTGAAGTATATTTATGGTACATGATTAATGGTTTATTATGGATGATATGGCACTTGCTCGAGGCACATTTTTGGAATATGGTTTGAGGCATATGTTGGCGATGTTGGTAATATGTATGAAAGATGCTCTTAGTGATCTTGACATATGGTTTGTATGAGTGGATCCGGTTTTGTTGATGATTATGATGATGATGAGATATCAATATCGGTGACAAAGATAGTAACAGTGATAGGTTGAGTCTCCATTTATATTTCAAGGAGGAAGGAAGGGGAAAGGAAAGGGGGTTGTAGCCTCCTTCTGGTTGGAGCTGGAGAATACAGGGAGTTGGAGCTTCCTTCAGGTTGGAGCCCGTAAATCAGGGGTTCATAGCCTCCTTCCAGTTGGAGACAGAGAATTTAGGGATTTGTATCTTCCTTCAGGTTGGAGCCTGTAAACAGGGGGTTGGAGCCTCCTTCCAGTTGGTGATGGAGAATTTTGGAAGTTGGTGCTTCCTATGAATGTAATCTTCTGAAATATAAGAAAGCATTGAGTGGTTTTCTCCCATTTGGGTTTCCACATAAAAATATATTGTGCACTGTGTATGATGTGATACATTGTTGAATGGTATTGTTTATGGTTATATGTTTATGAAATGTTAAATGAAATCATAAGTGATAAATTGTTAATGAATTGATGTTTATATATTCTAGTTAAAAGTGGTAAAACGTGCATAATATGGAGATATTAGGTAAATGTTAATTTAAGAGGCGATGCAAACATCCAATGGAATTCACTTCATTATAATAAAAAGGATATTTCAGATGGAGAATATGAAAAAGTATTTTTAGATAGGTGGTCCCATGTTGTGAAGAAGGATAAGAAGCTCACTAGATATTTTGTTTCATGTGACAACTTCATATTACAGGTTCACATAGGTATTCAACAAGAGAAGGTCATTGTTTCTATTAACCCTAGTTGCAAACATAATTTAATCAATGCTAACTTGGCTAGAGATTACAAGTTCTCACAAAGAATATTCAAAGCACATGGGTTGAGGGTGAAAATGTTCAAATGTTTAAATATTTGAAGATTACTATGAATAAATATGTGTTTCATTCATATTCTCATGTTTTTTTGTTTGTTAATTTGTGCGGAACCTGTTGGCTACGCGATTAACCTGTGGCTTGAGAAATTGCGACTCAGGGGCATCTAAGCTGTCAAAATCACCCGAGGATCACACCCGGCCTGAGCCACACCAACCCTTAACATGGTTGGATTTTTTGTCCCCGCAGGTTTCGAACCGGTGACTTTAACATCACGGAGTGGCTTAACAACACACTCCATCACCGACTGTCCTACACCTCAAGGACGCATTCATATTCTCATGTTATAGATATGT
>SNQJ01S0178877.1:0-19613 GCA_010110895.2 Picea sitchensis | reverse complement strand
AGCTCAGGGAAGCTTATGGCCACATGTAGAAGAGGTCATGTCCGGATGAGCCATGATCCGTTTTCAGAGTTTTATTAGTCATTTTTGGGGTTTTTATGTGTTCTGATCCCAATGGTACAGTCTGTTTTTCCATTGGAGTTGAGAATCAGCTTGTAAAATAACTTTTGACAAATTAATCCCAGAGAGCCAAGTCCATTAATGGAGACTCAAGGAGATGTAGCCCGGAGGGGGGTGAACTCCTTCATCATGTTTTTCTTGTTGTGAGTTTGATGGTTTATTTGCTACAAGTTATGTTGTTGTGTTTTATTTAAAGCAAATGTTTAACCATTTAAGAGAACATATCCTCACACATAAGCATTTACAAGAAGATACATAAATTTGACACATAAACTATCTTGCATATTTTAACACATGAAGCAAGGTCCTGTAAAGTTTATTTTAATGAAGTAGAGGGTGCTTGCATAGCATAACAAGTCAAACTTCTATTTTCAGATCAATTTCACATAGGGGACATCCCTTTCGACAATACTTTCTCATTTGCAGAGCTGATATTTGTCTTACTGAGACAGGTTTCCGGATCCCTTGAAGGGTTATCTTTTTCCCTTCTTTACTTACACATTCTAAGGTTTTATGGTAACAGTCCAATATGGATTTATGGGTGGCTAGCCAGTCCATACCAATCAACAGATCATACGATCCCAGGGTTGTTTGGGTGGGGAATTCACCCAACATTAATTGGCAGGTTGGTATGACCTCTGCTATCCTCGTTTTGGTGTCAGTGGCTAACTGTACCAACCATGGCTTGGTATGTTTTTGTGGCTGTAGTTTACACTTGTCAACAACTTTAAGGGCTATATAACTCAAATTTGAACCAGGGTCAATTAAAACAGACAGTAAATGGTTGGAAATCATACCTTCTATTTCCACTACTGAATGGTACTACCTTTGTGATGAACAAGAAAATAAAAAATAAAAAAATCTATCTCACATGTAATTTGTATTATTATTTGTACTACTCTCTGTGATGAGTGAGAATAAAATTCAATAAACCTATAAACATGCCTGGAATTTGACAGCCTATAGCTAGTCGGGTACTCGTAAAAAATACTAGTAGGTATTTACATGCTATAGGCTATACACAAGGCTTCACCAAAGATTTGTTGAAGACAAAAGGAATAAATGAGAGTACACATGGCTACATCGGGACAGTGTCGCGTCACCAAAGGATTAAATGAAAGTAAATGAAATTGTGTTGTAACTTGTCCCAGACTCTAGTCCACGTACAACAATTTATCCTTCAAAACTTTTTGGAAAATGAGTTTTGGAAACTACTTTGCTTGTGCTTTGAAAGAGTTAACAGTAATGGATGGCTCATGGGAGAGTGGTTCACGTAATAGTTGGTTTGATGGAGTAATTTAGGATGATATAGATAGACTAGTGTAGATATTAGATTTGTTTGAACTCTATTAAGATTCATATTTAGAACTTGAGTTTCCAGAATTCAACATTAATGGATCAAATTTAGTGCTAGTTGGGGCTTCCTCGAGATTTATGCATGCAAGCATACGTTTTTAATTAGTTGTAGCCAGAGATGTAATTTCATCATAAAGAAAACACAATACATGAATTACAGTATTAAAAAAAGAGTAGATGTTGATGCAATTGTTGGCTAGGGCTCGAAAATGGTGTCCATTAAACTTTCCATCTCTACGAGTTCTGATAAAGGGTGTCTTCAGGGAGCAACCTTGTTATTTTTGTGGAAGCCACTAAATTTGGCGGTGTTGGAGCCTAAGATTCTTTGTAAGGCCATCGACTTTGTTGTTATTGCAATGAAGGGATTTATTATTTCAGTGTTTCACTTTCCCTGATGGGACTTGAACATGAGACACCTAGAGTTTTTCTATAAAAATTGGGCTTGAAATTGATAACAAATATTGTTTTCTTGCCTTTGATTCACAATGGATACTTTGTTACCTTTTTGCTATTCCCGAGAACAAGTTATGCACTATCGTCTCTACCTTTTCTATTGTGATTCTTGTTTCCATTTTCATCTGTGTATTATATTAATTTTGATTTATTCATTTCATTTTGATTTAAAAAAAACCAGTTTCAAGGTCACATATTATACCTCTATGGCTCTAGAAGGGATTGTTGTCAAATGAAACATTGGTTCAATTTCTTCTTCAGTCAGATGATATTTTCCAGTTACCTCTAGTCTATAAAGTGACTTTTTCTCATATATCATTTCTACATACAACTTATCGCTTCCTTAGTTGTACTTCCTTAATTTTTGTCAATATGAAAATGGGAAAAATAATTCCCCTCATCTTATGGGCAATAGAAATAGAATGTTGATTTTAATTTTTTTTTTCTTCCATCAAGAGTATGTCTATCTCAACACTTGGAGTAGTGTGTTTTAGTTTACAATACCAAGATAAAAATTGGATCTCATGCTTTCCTATAACAAATTCTTGAAAAAAGACATTTGGGGTTCTCATGCTTGCCTGTAACAGATTCTTGAAAAAAGACATTTGGGGTTCTCATGCTTGTCTATGGATTATTGAAAAAGGACATACTTCCTTGTCGTGTTCCCATTTTCCCTATGGTTACTCTTGTTTTCCCCAATTGGTCATGGTCATGGTAATTTTTATAGGAATATAAATTCTTTAAAAAACAATTCAAAGCTAAAATATATGTTAGAACAACTAGTCGTAACACCCTGTTTTCCCCCAAGTCTATATAATTAAGACTTCATGACTATAATTGATGAACACTATAATTGTGTTTTATGTTTAATGAAAATTACCAATCAGTTGACTCAATGGGAAGCCTTGTAGTATTGGCCATGATACCATAAGTGGGAATTCATGAGGGGGAACTGGAAATTGTCTTCATTAGCCAAGAAATCTGACCTCCACCTAATTAACCTTTGATGACCAAATCCGCAAGAAGTACCATGTTTTTCCCTGATCATAAGAAAGAAAGTTAATGAAGATGAGACACGGTAGTTGGGGGAAATTATGATTTCCTTCAGAAGTGCACACGAAAGAAGGACCTGATTGGCTGAAGCTGTCAACCAGGAGTATTATGGTGCCCCTTTGATTTGGGAGCTTGACCCCCGGGACTGCTTCTGACAGAAGCAAGCCAAGGAACCCAAGGAAAGGTATTTTTCCATAATGGAGGGGGAGGAAAAAAATGGGGGTATGGATTCTAGAGATGAACTCAGCAATGGCAGGAGAGCCAAGTATGTGCACCAATGAAAACAAAGCACACACGTGAGTTGAGCAGAGAAAATATGGGAAGTTCCTATGAGGTAAATAGGAATCTTATCCAAGGAATGTGTGGTTGATTTGGAATGGAGAACACCCAATCCTGGATTGGAGCAAAGAGGGTCGCGAGTTGGTGCTTGCTGGAAATAAACAAACATTGGTAAGGGGAGGGCACTGAGGGACTATGAAGTAGTGAAGGGACTCCCTTGTACAAAGAAAATCCAGTTGGGAAGGCACTTGGTAATATCGTGGTGGCCCTGGACTTAGTAGGAAGAAGGAATTTGATTGTTTCTAATGGATGAAGGAGAGTAACCTTCACATTAGACACTTAACTTGAGAGCCAACTTGTGAGAGTCCCCTAGTCGTATCATGGTCTGGCATGGGGGTGCCTTTTTGTAGAAAGCAATAGTACACAATTTTTTACAGTTGGGTGGAAAGCAATTCACCCTCAATCAGTTGGTAGGTTGGAGTTTGATATGAAATAGATAAGTGTTTCTAAATGTAACTGGTAACTATTTGTTAATGAATATTAGTCCTTGCATTTTGTTCTTGAATGAAGTTTTAGGTATGTTGAATGAATGTTAAATCTTAATATGTTTATCTGTTGAGACCCTTTCCACACTGGTTGATCACCTGTGGAGAGGATGTATGGGATGGCTGGTTAATGGAGCCTGTAACCCTATGTTTTTCCCAAGCTCTTGAATGGGAATTTTGTAGGATGGGAAAATCCTCACTTCGGGTTACTAGGATGTGGCACCTGAGTACTGAGGATATGGGTCAAAGGTATGAGGAGCCCAGGGATAAATCTGTGTATCCAATGCAAGGCAATTTAAGAGTTTATGCACCTGGGAGTGCCCTGTACCCTTATTTGAGTCCCCACTTAAAACTCCCAAAGAAGTATTAGCCGTAGATTTGATGTGGAGGGTTGATCTTGACCATTCATCAGAGATCAGAGTGGCAAAGAATGCCCTTTGGAAAGAGGGTTGTTTGAAAAAACCCACAAGCACTACCAAGGTAAAACTTTCGATGAGATTTTCCCGAGTTAACGAGAGATGTCAATTTACCTAGAGGTCAAATCGAGCGGATCTGGAGCATAGATCTCTTTCAGGACCATCTAGTTAGGCTTGTTAGGATGTAACATTCAGAAAAGTCCCAAATAAATCATGTGGTGATTGTTTCTAATGGAGAAAATCTCGAAGGAAAAATTCTGAATGGACTAGAGTCATGGATCTGCAATTAGGCTTAGTCGATGAGATATGATCCATTGATCTTGTTATCGGTCCAAGTCGAGAGAAACCTTGTCATAGTTAAGTAACCTCGTTAACTATCGAGTGGATATAGGATCCAGAGGAAACCCTGATTGTTAGATCCACCAATTTGATGACCATCACATTTTTTGGAGACCCTACTTTAGAAGGAATTGTTTGGGTAAAACCTTAAGACCATGGGAGGTGGTATATTCCAATAGCGAGAGCCTAAGTGAATGTGGGTGATTGATTTGCTATGGAGTCAACCTGAAAATATATGAGTTGTAGATCCTATGATGGACCCCACCTATTGAGTAATTGATTGGGGTTGGAAAATCCATTATCCATCGTATGGGTTAGGGGATCTTGAGTGAATCTGGATCATTGACCCTACCTATTTATGTTTGTTGGATCTATCACATCATGGGAAAGCCCCTTATATTTACCTTGTTAGTTGGTGAACCCACAGAGATTCCATCCATCAGATAAGCCTCACCACTATCGTTGGATCCATCAAAAGTGAGGTTGTTAGAAAGGAATGTTCAGAAGGAAGGGTTCGGGGTTGCAAAACCTACATCCCGAATAGGGAGAGTCTGATCAATTGACATTCATCGATTAATTGTGTCCAATTAAACCAAAATCGTCGATCTGGATTTCATAAGAGTTTCCCTATCGAGGGTTTATCGAGGGTTTATCGAGGCTTGTAAGATGAACTAAGTCGTACCCGAGGACACATCATCGCCACACCAACACACACCTACCTTGTCGATTTGTGTAGATGACAAGGAGAATACCATGCGGTAGCCATGTCAGATCAATGGTGTGGTATAAGGAAAATCTCATAGGTCTTTGGAGGGCCATCTATATCAGCCTAGAACTAGGATTATGATTGTGAGGATTACCAATGGAAGGATTCAGAGTTAGCATCTTTCCTTCCTTGGGGTAAATACCTGAGCAAAGAGTTATGTAGGGAAGAGAAACTTTGACATCCCAATAACCTAAGTATGTTTAGGGGATCGGGTGTGTTGCAACCATGTTATAATAAAATAATTATCTAATTTTTTTTTCACTCATACAATTATGTTACAATTTAGGCTCCTTTATAAACCTTTCTCTTTCCTCATACTATGTTTTCATATAAATCACTTGATCCAGGTGGATATTGGTGGCCACCCACCTATTCCAACTGGATCCTTTTGACAATTTGTAGTTCAACATGTTCTTCTGTAATTCTTTGTAAATGTAGGTTGTGCCCTTTCATGGTTGTCTAAAGCCTTACACAATTTCCATATGAATATTGTTGGTTACACACCAAATCCAACTAGCTTATTTTGGAAGATTTCATGTCAGTACATCTTTCTGTACTTACAGGGTTGTTTTGGGGCCCTAAGCACTGCTTTTTTTGGCTTCCCACAGTCAATTTGTAGACAAAGTCAGAGTTTGATGGCATAATGTGTAGTTCTTGAAAATACCTTTCCAATGGGATATCACGCGCCTAAAACAAAGGTCGTATGCAAAAGTCACGAACTAGGGAAGTTGAGGTACCAACTTACCCATCGGGGCCCACATAAGTTTCGACGTTTCATCTCCTAAGGTTAGGTTTTAGGGTTAGGGTTAGGCCTTTGGAGCCTGATTGTAATCATTCTTCTTAGACGGATGCACAGAGCAGCCACATCTCTTCTCATAGATAACTACCACCATTCGAGCAAGTTGTTTCCAATTCTGTAGTTTTACAGTTTCAACCTATTTTATTTATTCAATAGAAGTTATTGTTCATTAGATATATGTTGTTGTTCTCCATATATTTGTGATATTGTATTCAGTCTATTATTCATTTTGTTCCTCTCATAAATATGAACCAGTGGTATCAGAGCGGTCTGCTCTTCTTTATTTTTATTCTGGGCATAAAAAGTTGGGACTCGAACTAGTCAAGCCTTTGCAATATCGGTCACGTCGAGCCCAACAAAAGCCCATGGAGGATGAAAATAAAGATGATGGAGCAGGAGATCCTTTTAAAATGTTTCTCAAGAAATCCCTTACGCGACAAAGGAACACAATGATGGACAACTTTGCACAGATCCTTTGGCAGTGTCCCACAAGAGATGCATCTTCATCAAGCATCCATGAAAGCCTCTTCAAGGTACAAGTAAATTTTGACATTCCATTATTTGAAGGACTGATAGATGTGGATGATGTAGATAAATGGTTGAATCTAAAATATTTGCGGTCGTCCCCCCATATGATTCCTTCAGGGATTCCATTGAAGAACAATACTACCCTGTTGGAAGCTACGAGGACCAGTACATAATATGGACCACCCTATGTCAAGAAAGGAACCAGAAAGTACCAAATTTCACTAATATTTTCCATTCCCCGCGCACTAAATTTGGTATCAAAGACTCTAAATGACATCTGGTGCTCAAATGCCACATTTTTTTGCATAGATACATTCAAACAAAAATGGAGTTTTTGGACATCTCATCATTGGGTACGGCTTCTAGATATGCATTCAAGATCGAGCATAAACTTAAGCAGAAGAGGCAAAATTTCAGATCTACAAACTCCTCACAACCGAAATAGGGAAAAGGTGGCCCCAACCCACAAAACAAGGGATAGAGAAAAGATGTCCACTCTCACGAAAACCAGTCCAAGCCGCAACACAAGAAGGGTAATGAGAAGTTGAAGAAGGACAATGAGAAAGTGGTGTGAATACCATAAAATCCCTTGGCAGAACACCGAAGAATGTCGCTCCAAGTAGTCACTGGTGGCCGAGATGAAAGCTTTCGAGTCAGAGGAAGATTCTAACTCCGAGTCAAATCCAGAAGGAGGGAAGCGGATTATCGATGTCAAACTCAAAACCACTGTCTCTACCACCAAAGTCTATCCAAGCAAGCCAGAAGAACCAGAGGAAGGGGAACACCTATTTCACTCACAAATGTGGGTAAATGGCGCTCCGCTTCATTTCATTGTCGATAGAGGAAGTAATAAGAACTTGATCTCACTATAGGTCGTCAAACAGTTGGACCTGTCGATGACACCGCACCCGCATCCCTACACCATCAGTTGGCTTCACCAAATAAGGGATCTTCATGTCAGCCAACAATGTTGTATGCCCTACGACATCAATCCCTTCAAAGATGAAGTATTGTGTGATATTTCTCTGCTTGAAATTTGTGATGTTCTTTTAGGACAACCATATTTGTAGAAGAAACATGTTGTGTATGAGTCTAGACCCCGGAGTGTTATTATTACTTTGGGTAGACAATTTTATAGGATACCATAGGTAGTGTCGAATACCACTATTTATTTAATCTCTTCTAAGAAATGCAGTAAGGTCATTTCACAGATCGGGAAATTCGTCTTCTTTGTGATCTATGCTCATAGTAATACAAAGGTCACCGCCACATCCATGACCTCTACACAGAGACTCTCTTTGCAGTAGAAGCAAGTGGACGAAATCGTGGAAGAGTACAGAGACATCTTCTCCTCACCCACCAGTGTATCGACACACTGCCAAGTCCAACATCCAATTGATCTAAACCCAGGTGCTCCTCTACCTAATGGACCATTTTATCATTGCTCACTGATGAAAAAATGACGAAATCAAGTGTCAGATCCAAGAGTTGCTTCAAAACGGGCACATCAAACCCAACTTCTCTCCTTACGGAAGCCCAATTGTATTGGTGCAGAACAAAGATGGGACTTGGTGGGTCTGCATTGATTACAAAGCATTAAACAAAATCACAGTCAGGAACCGATACCCAATTCCCTGAATTTATGACCTTCTTGACCAACTTAAGGGGGCCAAGTTCTTCAGCAAGATTGACCTAAAGTCTAGCTAACACCAGGTTCATATCGAACCGACTGATGTATGGAAAACAAATTTCAAATCTAAATAAGGTCTCTTTGAATCGCTGGTCATTCCCTTTGGCCTAAAAAATGCACCAACATATTTCATGAGGTTGATGGATGATGTATTGATACCCTTCACCAACTCTTTTTTGGTGGTATATCTGGATGATATTCTCATCTTCAACAGAACTTGGGAGGAGCACATGCAACATATTCAAAAGGTTTTGAGCACTCTGCAGCAGCACAAGCTATATGCCAACTTGGAAAAATGCTCCTTTGGCATGAACAGGGTCCAATACTTGGGATACATTGTTGATGAACATGGGGTACATGTGGATCCAACTAAAATCCAATTCATCAGTGAATGGCCAGACCCAACCACACTAACCAAGCTTCAGATCTTCTTGGGACTTGCCAACTTCTACTGACGGTTCATGTTGGGATTCTCCCATATTGTATGGGCCCTCATCCAAGTGACCAAGGGTGGTGGAAAGGAAAAGTTTGTGTGGGGGAAGGCACAAAAATGAGCATTTGATGATCTGAAACATCGCTTGTGATCAACTCCAGTAATCTCCTTACTCGATTTGCAACAATAGTTCTATATTGAGATTGATGCATCTGACTATGTTGTATGTGCAGTTCTCACTCAACATGGTCATCCGATAGCATACCATAGTGAGACACTCTCAGATACTGTCCAGAAATACCCCACCTATGACAAGGAAATATATTGCATTGTACAAGCCTATCGTCAATGGAAACATTACATTATGGGAAAGGAGACAATCAGCCACACTGATCACAAGCCTCCGCAGTTCATATAGACACAGGGGAAGTTGAGGAATGACCGCTATCAGAAGTGGTCCACATACCTGCAACAGTTCCATCTCAACATCAAGTATAAGACATGGAGCACAAATCGTGTTGTTGACTACCCAAGTCGACCTCTCGGGGCTGCAATCACCACCGTGCTCCATTCATTTGGGCATGAGGCATCTGAGTGTCCCCAACTTTATCAACAAGATCTTGACTTCTCCACCACCTATCAACTCTTGGGTACATGCACGAATGTCACCGATTTTCACATTCAGGACAGACTGTTATACCATATAGGCCACATCTGTGTTCCTCGAAGCGAGTGTGAAAAGATGATTTGGGAGGCTCACTAGAGTTGGATGGTAGGACATTTTTGCGTGGAGAAAACTTTGGTCATTCTATAGAAACATTTTTATTGGACAAAAATTCGACAGGAAGTCAACAAGTATATCAGATCTTGCACCGCCTGTGCCATTGTCAAGCCAACCATCAAGAAGAAAGGCTTATGCACCCCTATTCCTACTCCCGATAAGACCTGGGAATCCATCTCGATGGATTACATGTATGGACTTCCCTCCACCAAGAAAAACAATGGTTGCGTATTTGTGGTGTTTGATTGGTTCTCAAAGATGGCCATTCTCACAGCCTGCAAGAAGAGCATCGCAGTGGCAGATACTATCAAGCTCTTCTTCAAACGAGTGTGGGTCCATTTTTGGATACCACGGACCATCATCTTCAATCGAGACAACAAGTTCCTCATCACATTTTGGTCGAGTCTCTCGTCATTGTTGGACACCAAGCTCACTAAATCCACTGCCTTCCACCCTCAAATCGATGGTCAGATAGAGGTCGCCAATCGGATGATTGTACACATCCTGTGCATGTATAACTCTAAGCCTCAACGTACCTAAGATGACAGTCTTCCCTATGTTCAACAAAGATACAACAAGGCTCTCCATAGCTCCACTGGACATAACCCATTTCAGGTGGGGCTGGGATTCCAACGCTTAGGTCCCATTGATGTTGCACTACCTCATGCAACCACATAGACATAATATTCCTAGGTTCATTCTGAGGACGAAAAATCCACCATATTCATTGAGCGGATTCAACACATCCGCCAATAGGTCCATGAGATTTTGCAGAAAGTCAATGCTAAGGACAAACAACACCATGATCAACATTGGGTACCGCACAAGTTTCCGGTGGGAGACAAGGTTTGGTTACATTTGTAAAAATAATGCCTTACAGGGCCCCATCAGAAGCTTCGTCCACTTCGCTATGGGCCTTACGCTATCACCAAGGATGTGAGAGATAATTCTTTTGAGTTCAACACTCCCCCCTTCCTTGGCTTGCACCCAGTGTTCAATGTGGACCTCCTCCGACCATATTTTCCACCATTATTGGACACCTCAGAGATCGCATAATAGTTGACACCAATAGACCTCAACCTTGACTACATGGAACATGCATCCACTAATCACATAGTGGACACACAGATCAAGGGAACTTGCTAGCAGAGGATCTAGCTTTATCGGGTTGTCAAGGTAGGGCAACTCCTGCACCAAGGCAAATGACTCACCCAGGGCCAAATTCAGCAAAAATTTCCTCACCTGTTGGGGGCACTCAACGAAATGGAGACCATTTCTCCCTAAGGGGGGAGGACTAATCCAGGTGGATATTGGTGGTCACCCGCCTATTCCAACTGGCTCCTTTTGATAGTTTTTAGTTCATCGCGTTCTTCTGTAATTATTTGTAATTGTGGGTTATACACTTTGGGGGTTTTCTGGAGCCCTACACAGCTGCCATATGGATATTGGTGGTCGCCCACCTAATCCAACTGGCTTAGTTTGGAAGATTTCATGTCAGTACATCTTTCGGTACTTCTAGGGCTGTTTTGGGGCCCTAAACAGTGTTTTATTGGCTTGCCAAAGTCAAATTGGAGACGGAGTCGGAGTTTGACGACATAATGTGTAGTTATCGAAAAAACCTTTCCAAGGGGTTATCACGCACCTAAAATGGAGGTTTTATGAAAAAGTTACGACCCTGGGAAGTTGAGGTACCAACTTACCCATCGAGGCCCACATAAATTTCGGTGTTTCATCTCCTAGGGTTAGGTTTTTGGATGTCTATGGTTTTGGCATTCATGAGTAATGTTAAAAAGGCCTCTTGAGTCTCATTGTAATCATTCTTCTCAGACGGATGCACATAGCAGCCACATCTCTTCTCAGAGATAGCTACCACCATTCGAGCAAGTTGTTTTCAGTTCTGCAATTTTTACAATTTCAGCCTATTTTATTTATTCAATTGAAGTTATTGTTCATTGGATATTTGTTGTTGTTCTCCATATCTTTGTGATATTGTATTCAGTCTGTTATTCAATTTTTTATGCTCATAAATTCGGATCATCAATATTTGCATCAGTGTTGTTTCTTAAATTTTGTAAACATTAGAAAAAAAAAAAGAGAAAAAAAGTGTCATCATATCATTTAGATGAATATAATATTGGTTTCAACATTATTACATGCATGGTACAGTTCCAAAATAAATCAAATATTATATTAAAAAAAGTGAAATCCTATGGTTGATATCCATAGAATCTCTATTCCATTTTTCATATTTATATACCACCTTAAGAATAATTCTTTGCTCTATAAGACAAAGTTTCAAATTGAGTGAATCTAGACCGTTGACCCTCCCAATTTGTGTCTGTTGGATTGTCAAATCATGGGAAATCTCCTGATATGTACCTTGTCAATTGGTGCAACCGCATAGATTCTATTCGTCGAATGAGCCCCACCACAGTCTTTGGATCCATCAGAAGTGAGGCTATTGAAAAGAAATGTTTGGAAGGAAGGGTTGGGGGTTGCACAAACTACATCTCAAATAGGGAGAGTCTGACCAGTTGAAATCCATCGATTAATTGTGTCCAATTAAACTAGAATCGTAAATCCGAATAAGCTCAAATATGAATTGCATAGGAGTTTCCTTGTTGAGGGTTTGTAGAGGCTTTTAAGATGGATTGATTCGTACTCGAAGACACGTCACTGCCACACCAACACACACCTACCCTATCCATTCATGCAGATGACGAGGATAATTCCACGTGGTAGCCACGTCGGTTCAATAGTGTAGTAGAAGGAAAATCCCACAAGGCTTTGGGGTAAAGACCCGAGCAAAGAGTTAATTAGGGAAGATAAAATTTAAAATCCCACCAGCCTAAGTATGTTTAGGGGGTTGGGTGTGTTACACCTGTGTTCTAATAAAATAATTGTCTATTTTTGTTTCCACTCATACAATTATGTTACAGTTTAGGCTCCTTTATAAACCTTTTTCTTTCCTCATACTATGTTTGCATGTAAATAACTATTTGCATCAATGTTTTTTCTTAAATTTTGTAAATATAAGAAAAAAAAGTGTCATCATATCATTTAGATGAATAGAATCTTGGTTTCAACATTATTACATGCATGGTACTTTTATGATAGATATAATAATTTCCTTCAATCGCCATTTCTTCATAAGAATGTTTAAAACATTGCACCCTGCATTGCTAATGACAACATTGATGCAGATTGTTTCTTTGTTTCTTAATATGCCACTATTCATTCACATATGAATCTTGCTACTTTTAAGAGCTTGAAACTTGTGTCTAATAAGAGCCTTTCTACAATATCACACAACTCTCCAACATTTCAACTACTAGAAATTGATTTCAATTATTGTTTTTTTGTCTTTGGTTCACAATCGATACTTAGTTACCTTTTTTATATTACTGAGAACAAATTGTGCACCATTGTCTCTACCTTTATTATTGTGATAAGCGAATTTAGTGCAGTCATTCTAGATGCCTAATTTAAAATCCAAAGCCCTAGGTTGGTTCCATGTTTGTAAACCATTGTCATGCTTCTCATACGGTCTATGACAAATACTACAACTTGATTCCAAATGAAGGAGACAATGCATTTGACATACCTACATGGAGTTGGGCTAAGTTTGAAGCTCCAAAAAACGAATTGCCCAGACAATACTTGCAGTTGTCTATAAAATAAGAGTTAACATGTCACAGGTTTCGAAAATGGAAGTGTGAACCTAGGTGCAAATCCAAAACAAAACATAAAGCAACATACTTAGTGATATTTTCACCTCTAGTTTGAATAGAAAATCATGGACATGTTGTAGGGACAACTGAAATAATTAACACATCTCTACTTTGAACAAAAAGTCATGGACACATTAAGTAACATGTCTTTACTTCGAACAAAAAATCATGACCATGTTTCTCTAACGATGGCAAGTGCATGTTGCTTTTTATTATTATTTATCATTAATTTCTTTTAACTCCACTTCATATTATGTTGCAAATTTGAAGGAGCATATAAGGTTTATATATTATAATTTTTTAACCAAGATGAATAATAAAAAAATGGGCAAAGTCGTTGGTAATATTGTTGTTATTAATTAATGTATGAAACATAATTAAAATTTAACAAACAACAAATAAAAAATTATAAAAGTTGATTTTAAATATTAAAAATAATAAAAGCATAAATAAATATATATTTTTTATAAAAAGCCAAATTAATTGACAACTTATCCAATTTTATAATCATTACTTTATTATTTTTAAATGTATATTTATTATTTTTATTATAATCATATATGATTTTCGTTATAATCATATATATTTTAAATGTATATTTACGATTTTCATTATAGTCATATATGTCTTAGATATTAAGAATATAACTTTATAAAATTTAACACTAAAGTTATCATATCAAATTATTAGGCCTTTGGTTGAGGGTGTTTTTTAAGGAAATAATAATGTATCAACACATGCTCCATCTCCGAGACGGAAACATCATTTCCATTGAACTTTAAACCTCTTACTCTTCATCAAATATTGTTGCAAGTGCAAACACAATGTCCCTTTTCTCCATCAAATCCAAAGTAAATGTAGAAATCTCGAATATAACATTTGAAACCTTCATCGAGGCACCCTTGCACAATACCTGCGCCTCTTCCCTCAACAATATGAAATATTTCGTGAGCTTTTGGCTCATTCTGTAGAAGAAATTAAAACTATTAACACTGTGTGTCAGTAAATCAATGTTTGCATAGATAGTGGTTTGGAGAGAACCAAGCCTGCAAGAACTGAAATGGTTTGAAATAGTCTTCCACTCTACTAAGAAAGTTGACATAACAAAAAAATTAGAAAAATGACTATCAGGGAAAGAATTTACCTACATTGTCCACTATGTTGAATTGCAATCACCGAAACAATGTTTATTTTGCTTATGTTGACTTATGTTTTTCAAAGTGACCTGCTCGTTTTCATTCTCGTCTTCCTCGCAGAGTACTCTAGAACACAATAATGCTAATCGGATGCATTTTTGTCAGAAGTTGTGAATCTGAATCTGTGCAGGATGATATGAATCACCTGTGTTGTCCTAATAAATTGGACATCAGGCTTGGATCCTGCAATTAGCTTTCTCATTGAAGGCATGCTCATATGACCAATTGTAAGGGATGATTTGGAAATGTTTTTAAGCCCCTTCTCCATGTGTAGGAATCAATATGTGGATGGAAAAGAGGGTCCTCAAGAGATCCACCCTTCCTATAGTTGATCCCCTCTGTTGACTTAACAAAAATAAGTCTCGTAAATAAATACAAGTAAGTTTCTAAAATAAAAACAACATGATTATGGTGAAATTCAAACAAGGGCTCAATTAAAGATAAGCATCATCTACATATCCCATTTTGGTTCAATGGGAGAGTGACAAATTCTTATGGAGTGATCCCTCAAGACATATGGAGCATGAGACTTTCCCAATATACTATGATGAGTTAGGCTTGCGATCAAATATTTGTCATGTTCCTATCCATCATCATTAAAATATATAAGTTTAAATCCCAAATTCTTATGTAGGGAAAATATAATATATTTAATTAACCCTTTGGATATAGAACACACAAATAGCTTTGACTTAAAACAAATACTTTGATTTGACTATATAAGGAAAACACAATTTTGAATTGGATTCTTGGAACTTTGTCAAAGATAGATGGATGGAAACACGGTGTCTCGAGTTGGAACCATGTCAAGTTGTTGGTACTATGTTCTACTTTGCATCTAGAGTCCATCTCCAAGCCAAGTTGCCATTGAATAGAGAGAACCCATTTCTACAATGTTTTTCTTTATATTGCAGAAGTGCAAGGCAATCAATGGCTTTCATGAATGGACAACATACTCACTCGCATACTTTCTAGCACAACCTTTCAGTACAACCATGGATAATATATTTTTTTTCAACATTTTTTAACATTTACTCAACCATGCTTTCTCGAAGTGCCCTTATGAAATGGATATGATTATATTCTTCTATGGAATCTCTTTTACTACTTATACAATGGTTAGATGGATGTTGTAAAGTTACCACTCAAAAAGATGACAAGTCCATGGGATCGTCTTGGACAAATGCCCAAGAAAAGGGTCAATGGGACTGGAGTGTACAGTAAATGGTCAATCGACTATTGCAGACCAATAAGAAATATACCCAACATTACATATGACACAATTGAAACTTCATAGATGTCCCATTATTTCTTCAAATAGATATCTCCCTCTCACTTGTTTGTTCAATTTGACTTTTAGATCTTTATATATTACTTATGGGAAATGGCCAATCACTACTAATAGAATCTTTCATGTAGAAATATGAGCCTGATATTGAATACCTAGATCATGTGCTTGAGATCACCAAGACGTACATGAGATTCAAATATCCAACCTTTTTGAAACAATTCAAATGTGTTCTAAACTAAGTTATCCAAACCTTCATCTTATTTTAATAATGGCCTTGGCTCTTTCCCCTCATCTTATTTTAATAATGGTCAAGTAGCCTCAAATATTTGTCACCCTCTTTGAAGTAGCAACCCTGTCGACTAGCATCCAGAGATGTAAGTTTATTTATTTTTTCTAAATCAATTCTATAGTTCTTGAGTATCAATGTAAAAATTCAAGATCGAATAGTTTCATGGCATGATCATTTAAAAAGAAATTTATTGGAGAGTTCTAGCCTCACTTCCATTTTTTATTTTTATTTTTCCTAGAAAATGACCAAACCCGTCCAACGGATTCTAGAATTCAAGTATAAGTTTAAAAGGTCAAGAATCAAATAGTTTCATAACATAACCATTCACAAATAAAGTGTTTGGAAACTCATAGCCTTGACTCCATTTTCAATTTTGTTTTTCTAGAAAATGGCAATACTCGTCGAATGAATAGTAACTCATTGCATTAGATGGTAACTCATTTCATTTGAATAGTATTTATTTCCCATAATGTTGTGAGGGAGGCATCCTTCTAATGCATATGAGAGTTTTCTCCCAGTAATCATAATTTTTCATTGCATATTATCATGGAAGGATTTTTTTTTAAATGTAATGCACATTTATCAAAATATATTTATTGTTTTCTTATTCACTCAATTATACTTTAATGAGTTTTTCAAGTGTAATATAGTCCAAACAACAAGCACATACTCGTTAAACTATTTACATCCCTTATAAGTATTGATATTTTGGGAGCATCATTCAAAGATGCATAAATTGATTTTTGTTGACATTTTTGAAGCATCATTGAATAGAGTGATTTTTTAACAAGGTATAAAGTCTAGACAATCCAATCATCTACACAGGGAACCAAACCAAATTTTAAATGAATTCATGAAATGCCTTTACAAAATTTGAAGATAATTTTGTTTATGGATTTTTGAGTTTGAATAGTGTGACTTGATAGGCAAAAGAATCCCATTTTGTAACAAAATTGGTCTTATGCTATTTTTCTTTCGCTATTCGAACTTGATTATACCAATAGTAAGTCGACCCTATGTTTTGTGAAGGTTATGTTTGGTATTTAGAAGGTCTACTTGTGTATTGAGAAGGTCACTCCAACATTGAGAAGGTTAGGCCTCAAAAGTTCATAAAGTCACTTTGATGTTCATCAAAAGGTTGTCCCGACATTTAGGATTTCAACCTCACCATTCAAAAGGTCAATAAAAGATGCACCATATATTAAATTAAAAACCAATTTGGATGTACATGCTAGATAAAGGAAACAAGAAATTTCCCTACCTATATAAGCAAGGAGAGCTAGCGTAACCACCATGATTATTCCCACATCATGTGAATAAACATAGGGAGGAACTCATTGGGCAACTTTACTTCGGGTCTCTAAAAATTAAATTATATTTCCAAACCTACCTTATTGAAATTAAGGTTTGTATTCAAACAAACATTTATCATCCTCCTATATTATCATGTAGGGTAATTGATAAATATATAATGTAATTTAGGAAAAATTGTTTGTTTGAAATAAGCTTCATGGCAGCTATATCATGGAATGAAGATAACTTAGGAAAGGATGCTAAAAAAAAATCCAATGAGTCATCACTATTGCTGGAAAATTGTTGATGTGATAATCCTCTCATGCATTCTAGACTAATGATCTCAATTGAATTAAAACCTCATTTCCTCCTATTCCAATAGTCCTTGGGAGATTCTCTTTATATATCACCATCGTATTGTTCTTGCCCCATGTCTCATTTGAGTTCACCATGGATCCTTTTATTTAAGTGTTATGATATCTCCATTAGAAACCCCCTTTATTGTTGACTTGCGATATATTTGATAATCAACATGTATCTCATGAGCTACTCCATCACATCCTTGCACCGTACATTTATTGACACTTATCCCACTAAAAAATATTTTTAATTAATTATTCATGAAACCTATTCAAAAGATCCTCTATTGGTTAATCATGAACCATCCAAAACACTTCTCTTATGTTCAAACAATGCATAACCTTGCTTCATTTTGGAATTTATTTCTCTTTCTTTGGGGGTATGACTTTTCTCCTTTTGTTGTGTATTAAACCCTGCCACATCCTACAATTTTTTCGTTTACTTATTCTAGTGTTTAGCCTTCTGCGTAAGGAGTTTCCATACTAAATTGGTTTCGTTTGGCAGGTGATAGTCTATCTCACATGTACTTACCCCTACCCATGTTTTCACAACATTGTGACATCCATATGAGTTTGAACTAATAAGATCTAGTGGAGAATAATCAATGGAATCATAGAAATGGAAAATATTGTTGAATATCTTAATTTTTTTTATTTGTTCCTATTATTAAATACACTTTTAAACACTCTCTCTACATGTACACTTTATTCATACCTATGTGTCACCTTCTGAGTTTTACCCTCAACAAAAATGCCAAATCTACAATGCCATTGAATACCCACAGAGAATATGAAACCATAAATGGATATATTGACTCCAAGCCCAAAAGACTTAGTTGTCCATAACATTCTTCTCATGTTATGTTCATACTTCTATAACCCAATTAGAAGAGGCAGGAAACCATTCAATTCCTCATGTCTTGAACATTCTAAATGAAACTATCTAGATAGATTGATTACAATGAGAAATCATACATAGAGTACTTGGGAAGTTTGGCACTTCAATGGTCATCTCAACTAGAAGGTTTATCCTCATCCTTCTATGGGTGAATTTTGTATGCACTGTGGATGGAACTCCATTCTTTAGATATTTCCATTGGGAGTTAATGAGTCTTTATTGCTACAAATTATTGAGGTGATAACCCTATTTTGGACTTTCAACTGTGGATCTCATATGAACCAGTGATTTCCAACCTCTAATTGAATTGTACCAATGACCCACAAAAATGTCCTGATACATAATTCATTTCCTCATATTCCAATAGTCCATAGAAGATTAGAAACATCAACAGTGGTTGATTTAATGTTGACCAAATATTTTAGGATATCCTACATCACATGCCCCTGCCATGCATCCATTCGTGTTTACCTCTACTAGAGGAACTTTGAAGTGTTAATTTTCCATTCAAAAACAAAATCCCTTGATCTTTAAATAATATAAAAACCTTGATTAAATTTGGCATTCCCTAAAGAGGGGAAAGGTAACACCGAAATGAATAAAGGTCATTATTTTGTTAAAAGATAGGGGGACTTTTTTATTTTAAATGGTTGGATCTCTTGAATAGAGTTTAGGAATAAGTAATTAAAAATATATTTTGAGGGGTTAAGCATCAATGGATGAATGGTGGGAGGATGTGATTGTTAAATTTTTAATTAAAATAATGTACCAAGGCAAGTGTTTCTCTTCCCTAGGCGCCTAAGGGGAGAAATTGCCGAAATTGGGTCTTATTCAAATTAATTTGTGAGATGCAAATTAAAAGATAACTTTATGATTGAAGTGAGGGTGAGTGAATAGACACCAAATCTCAACCACCCATCTAATCTAATCTCAGCTGTTAGATTAGAAAACTCCTCACCTTCCCCCATGAAGTTAATTAAGGCAAGTGGGCGCACCCATTC
>SNQJ01S0178876.1:0-12955 GCA_010110895.2 Picea sitchensis | reverse complement strand
AAATTAATTCTGTTTTGGAGGTCAGTCCTTAATCCTGATTAATTAATTCACTAAAATAAAAATTCACGGCTTAAGTTAATGATTTCGCAATTTCAAAAATCGGGATTCATCGATGACATACTTCCTGTCAACACAATCCCCGAAATCTCGAAACGCTTAATATCGATCAATTATTTTCGTAAAATGAATTTAAGTCGTAATTTAATATTGTCGTGATTTCGTGATTTCGAAAATTGGGATGCAGCGATAACATACCTCTTGTCAACTCAATCCCCGAAATCCCAAAACGTGAAATCCTGACTCAAAATATGTGTTAGTATAAATGAATTTTGTTTTGGAGGTCAGTCCTTAATCCTAATTAATTAATCCACTAAAATGAAAATTCACGGCTTAAGTTAATGATTTCACAATTTCGGAAATCGGGATTCATCGATGACATACTTCCTGTCAACACAATCCCCGAAATCCCGAAATGCTTAATACCAATCAATTATTTTGCTAAAAAGAATTTAAGTCCTAATTTAACCTTGTCATGATTTCACGATTTCAGAAATCGAGATTCAGTGATAACATACCTCTTGTCAACTTGATCCCCGAAATCCCGAAACACGAAATCTTGACTCTTAATCTGTGATAAGTCTAAATTAACTATGTTATGAAAGCATGATTAATGATAATCAATATTTTTAGGTTTTGTTCACGTTTCGGTTTCCGATTTAATGAAATGTTCTGAATTTTGGATTCAAAAGCGCCAAAATGCGGCCACTTAAATAAAGAATAACTAGTGATATGTGACACTAATGCTTATCTTAGTAAATATCTACTGCATTAAATGTATTGAATTCTTGTCAGTTGTGCTAGTCCCTTCATCATTAAATGAATTAAAAGAGATTTTGAAGGTCTGAGTTTCACAACATATTATGTTTCATACTATCAAGCATAAGATGCATTCAGTCGAGCTCATACACTCCTTCTCTGTGACAGGTTTTCCATCTAACTTAAAGTCATGGAACCAAAGAAATCACCAAATAAGAGTGAAGATACACAAGAAGGAGATATCATATCCGACACTACGCCACACGCTATCGACTCAATTAGATCTTGGACACAAATCTCTGAATTCCTGGAATACAAAATCAAGAATTCTCCTACTGGTTCCGAGAATCCCTTCCGTGATGTAGCAGAATCAGAGCTTCATAAGATCGCAACACACCCTCGGCTTATGGAGCACAATGACATGATCAAATGGGCCTTGGAAAAGATTGATCTTCCGATGAGGAGAATTTTAAATGATCAAGGGGTCGTTGTAGGCTCATTCAGGCCAGAACATATACAAGTAATATATAAGCTCTCACCAAATCCTAAGTACACTTTTAATGTCAATTTTTTAGCTGAATTTCAAAGGAAAGAGTGTACTGAGGTAGACCGAACTTATCCTGATTTAATTAGAGAATGGTGGATATGTCCATCAAAGTTTAGGGCCGATAACCATGGGGTTTATGCCACGACATCTTTGAATGAATACATGGTCTATGTAGCCATTATGTTGTGTAGAATTTTCAAGAAAAAGGATCCCTGCCATTTTCCTACAGAATGGGTGCCCTTTTTAGAAGAAGCATAAGAAGGATACACTTTAAACTGGAGTAAGATTCTATCTGATAACCTAGCTCAAGAAGTTTCAAATTACAGAGTTGCAAAATCTAAAGGTCAACCAGTGGCCTTTTACATGTCAGCGTGCATTATGGATGCAGTTTGTTTTGTGACTCCTTTTCCCTTAATGAATTGGAGTTGGAACATAACTTGTCCTGAAACCATTCACAAATATCACTGTGTGCTATGGGAAGAAAATGCTAACAATGCATTTTTTGAAATTTTCCATTTCATAATTATTCCAATGCATAAAATGTTTCATGGCTGTGAACCCCCTCGCATTTCTGAGTCAGTCTCAGGAAATCTCAAAGCAATAGCCGACTGGTTTTTTGATGAAAAATTCTCTTATATTAGGGTCTATGGATGCTCAATTCCCCCTCATGAACTTCCGAAATTCCTCCCGGACAGACTGGTATTGAGGGAGGTAGCATATCAAATGGTGAAAGGTGGTATTAGGATAGAGCTAAAGGTAGCTCAAAAGAAATCTTGGCCAATCTTCCCTGTGTATGTCGGGAAATTTTCATTACTAAACCTTAGCCATTCTAAAGTGGAAGTCGAGGCATTAGAGGAGATAAAATTGGTAGATATTGAGCACAGAAAGCATGACCCTTATCAATTAGTAAGCAGACATTTGATGCACTGTAATTTGAAAGCTTATCAACATGAACAATCTTTTTATGGTGATATATTCAAGGTTAAAACTTATGAATAAGTATTGAATGGGGTACGGGCCTTATCACCCAACTTGCAGACTGGTTTTATATCCTTCCAAAGTCACAAGCGAAGTTGTTTGCCAAAATTTTTGCAAGGTGAATCCACGACTCCTCCTCCAAAGCAGGAAGGGCCTCCCCCAGGCTTTGAAACAGATGTACAGGAAAAAGCTAATACAAAGGGAAAATTTAAGGAGAGCGAAATGCCTTCACAGGAAACAGGAGTCCCTCAGATAGAAAAATCAGAGACAGGGAAAGCAAAGGAGTTAGAAACACTTTCAGAAATCCATGAGATTTTTCTGAAAAAAGTAGGAGGAACAATATCGATAGAACTTGGAAGTCCCATTACTTCCTTCAGTCCATTGCAGTCTACTTATGGAAGCCCCCACAAGGGATCTCTATACGTTAGTGATCTTGAGCCTATTTCTAGGGATGGTATTCCTTCATCTGATTATTTTTTCAGTAAAAAAAGGAAGGCTATCCTGAAACAGGAGATGCATCCAAGAAAAGATATGATGATTAAAAAGCACAAAATCATTATAGATGGACAAAAACTTAAAGAGGGAGAACTTGCTACAGAAACAATGGGCACAATGGGAGCTTTAGCGTTGATGATTTTATAATCTGTAGGAATTTGACAGCTATGTTGGAGCAGAAAGATCAGAGGATAGCTCAGCTACAGGGTCAATTGAAAGAGACCGAAAGAAATATCAGTTGGGGGACAAAAAAGGGTCTAGAACAAGCTAGATTAAATGATATTCAAGAGATTCAAAAAATGAAAGAAAGCTTACAGGAAGAAAATTAGAAAATATAGGTCACTCAAGCACAAGTCATTAAGCAAGAGGAAATAAATAAACAATTACAAGATAAGATTAATTCCATTTCAAATCAAGTGGTAGAGCTTGTAATCTTCCAGGCCCAGGTATTGGAAATACACATGAAGATAGAAAAAGAACAACAGGGAGTGTTTTTTAATCTGGAATTTGTTCAGAATTACTTTTAGGAAACAAGTAAATCCTTGGAAAATATTCTCCGGAAAGAAAGAGAAGTGAAAGCGGCCAAAGCAACTTTCCAAAAAGCAGTGGTTTTTTCAACAAAAGAGGATTTCGGGGAGGCTCAAAAGCTATCTGTTTCAGAACATATTAAAGGTGATGTAATACTCAAGGTATGGGAGGCAGACATCACAGAAAATAAAAGAATAACCAGATATGTTAATGACAATTGTCAAGGAATTTTTGATCTTTTAGAGAAAACTTCATTGAACATTGGAAAAAATGATTGTCCCAGGTTGTTAGGAGAAATTAATATTGTCAAGCAGCAGTTAAGATTTAAAGAAGAGCTGAAAGAAATTTTGATCTAGATTTTATGAGCAGAATGAAATGAATACAGATTATTAATAGGTGCTTAACACAAAATAACAAAGATAGAGTAAAACTGGTTTTCTATTCAATAACGAAATAGGCCGTAACTGTAAAATGCAGCAGAAACAAGCTTACTGGAATGGTGGCGGCTTATCTCTGAGAAGAGATGTGACGACAACACGCATTCATAAGAAGAAGGTTACAATGAGGCTCTGAAGGCCTTTTTACAATAATAAAGAATTCCAAAAACCCTAGACATCCAAAAACCTAACCCTAGGAGATGAAGCGCCAAAAGTCGTGTGGGCCCCGTTTGGGTAAGCTAGTACATCAACTTCCCGGGGTCGTAACTTTTGCATATGATCTCTGTTTTAGGTATGTGATAGCCCGTTGTAAAGGTATAATCTAGGAGATTCATTTTGGGGGCTCAATCATGCCTTTGACTATCATTGAGGAGCTCAATACCGAAAAAACCTTCATTTAGGCCCTCAAAATGGCCCCGGAAGTAAAAACTGCTAAAAATAGTAAATTGCCAGAAATGTCAGAAAATTGTTTTGAGCCAGTTGGAAAAGGTGTGTGGCCACCGATATCCTTCTGGATCAAATTCAAGTAGATATTCCACAAATAAAAGTAATCAATGTTACTCAAATTGACAAATGGATAGTAATGCCTAATTTAAAGCTACAAACTATTAAGTTTACGAGAAAGATAATCGAAGATCATCTGCCAGAATTGCAGAGAAAGTTTTTCTTATTTGAAGCAAAGGATATTCCAGAAGCCCATTTACATATTCCATTGTCCCAACCCTTTAGCCTCTCCTCATTCCAAAGGAGATTTAAAGCAAAGCAGTTGAAGAACAGAAGAAGAGGAGCCCAGGATCAGGTTCAAGGAGCGGTGGCCAATCTCAAATTTTGTAAGTTGACTCACTTTAAGAAATAAAGAGAATGATTTTCCCATCCCAATTCATGAACTGTCTATGGTTTTATTAGTTTATGTTTGATGTCTAACCTGTGAGTATAGAAGTAGCATGCATGCATAGTTGTTGTTTGTCTTGAGTGTAGGTCATCTTTGGAAGGAGCATTGTGAACAAGTAATCAAGCACAACAGAGGATCAACATCGAACACTGGTAATAAGGTAGGTGGTCCCTTCCATGCATTTACTGAGAAAAGGGAATTTAAATCTTGGGATGTAGGTAAAAAGTAGTTTCTATTCGGTCAAATCTGCATGCAAAGTCTGAACTTTATTTGCTAGTCCATAGGGTGTTTTTCCCAACAACAGTCCCAAATAACAGACAACCCAACATAGAACCTGGTCTCCAAGATCAAACTAGCATAACTTTGAACCTTTTTAATACTATTCTGCAAACAACGACTAACCGGGTTGAATTAGAACGTTCATGGGCAGCTATTGAGAGAGATACTAGCATCCAAGAACACAAGGAAGCTAGACAGAGGCAGTTGAGAAACCAACTCTGATTTATCCTTCCTTTTGATTTTTACCCTTTAATTACCTTTATCTTTACGGATGCCTTCACGGTATACTTTAGAGCCTTAAAGTATAAACTTAGGAACAACAGGAACTATGGGATAAGTTAGGGAATTTGTATCAATCAAGGTCCTTGGTAAACAAGTTGTTTCTTCAAAAGAAGCTGTATCATCTTAGGATGGAAGATGGAGTTTCTGTGACAGAACATCTAAATGCCTTTAATACTCTGGTAAGTCAACTTGTCTCTGTTAATATTATGATTGCAGAAGAAGATAAGTGTATTACTTTGTTATGTTTTTTTCCAGACTCTTGGGATAATCTGGTTGTAGCAATTGGTAGTACCACTCAATCTACATTGAAGTATGATGATGTAGTTTCATCCTTGTTATCTAAAGAGATGAGGTAGAAAAGCATGAATAGTCATAGCACATATGCTTTATTTGTAATAGGTTGTACCCAAGACAGGAATCCTGGTAAGCCTTTAGGGGGGAGACCTAAATCTACAAGTAGATCTAAGTCTCCAGGAAAATCTTTGAGGAAATGATGGAAGTGTGGTAAAACAAGGCATTATAAGAAATATTGCAAGTATAAGAAGGTTGAAAAACCAAAGGGATCTCATAGTACCTCTTCCACAGAGGAAAAAACCTCCACTGAAGAAGGAGGTGATGTTTACCTAGAATCTACAAGTACACATGCAGACCGTGATGTATGGTTGATTGACTCAGATGCATCATACCATATGACTCCTGACAGGGAGTGGTTCTCTGAATATGAAAAATATGATGGTGGTGATGTATTCCTAGGAGATGACTCGACAACCAAAATATTGGGACATGGAAGGGTTAATTTGTTGCTAAAATATGGAAGGATTAGAACTCTCCCTGGAGTTCTACACATTCCAAAACTATCCAAGAGCCTAATATATGTAAGCAAGTTGGATTATGCAGGAGTGAAAAATGTATTTGAAAATAACACTTGCAAGATGGTACGAGGATCAATGGTGTTGATGAGGGGAGTTCGATGTGGAACTCTGTACAAGTTGTTGGGAATCACTTATACTAATGGGTGCAACAATTCTGTTGTCCTTGAGAAGACAAATAAAGAAGACAAGATCAATACCATCCCTGAAAAGAAGACCATGATGTGGCATCAAAGACTGGGGCATATTGGAGAAAAGGGCCTTCAAACACTACATGGTAAAGCCATGGTTGAAGGTATGTCTAATTGCACTCTATATTTTGATTTCTATGAAAATTGCATATATGGTAAGCAAAATCGAGTAAGATTCCTATCTGGTGCTACAAGAGAAAAGGGGATCTTAGAATTGATACACAGTGATGTGTTTGGACCTGTGCCTGTTCCATCACTAGGTAAATCTGTGTACTATGTTTCATTCATAGATGATTTTTCAAGGAACACATGGATTTATTTTCTTAGAAAGAAATCTGAGGTATTTGATAAATTTAAAGAGTTTAAGGCTCTGGTAGAAATAGAATGAGAGAAAACAAAGGTATTGAGAGCAGATGTGTTGGAGAGAATTATGATGAATTTGAGGAATTTTGTAAGAAGTGTGATGTAGAAAGGAAAGAGACTACTCCATACACTCCTCAGCAGGATGTAGTTGCAGAAAGGATAGTTATGACATTGATGGAAAAACAAGGAGCATGCTCAACGATGTCGGTTTAGGAAAATAATTTTGGGGGCCCGGTGCAGTTGGTTCAACATGTTACCTGGTCAATTGTCACCTTCATCAACGTTGGATGATGAAAATCCACACGCGAGGTATGGATTGAAAAAGAAACCCTCTCTTCAACATCTCTGAGGTATGGTCTGGAAAGAAACCCTCTCTTCAACATCTTAGAGTGTTTGGTTGTGATGCTTATGTACATGTTCCAAAAGAAAATAGGAGTAAGATGGATAAAAAGGCTGAAAAGTGTATCTTTATTGGTTATAAAGATGGTGTGAAAGGCTATAAGCTTTGGAACCAAGAAACCAAGAAGACTATTTACAGTCGAGATGTTGTTTTTAGAGAGGTAAAATATGTGTCCAAATAGAAATTCCTACCAACACAAGATAAACATGAGAAAATAGAGCTTGAGTTGGATGATGCAAAATATGAATCATCCGAAGAAGAGGAAGCAGAAGAAGAAGGTATCATACCCCAGTATTGAGGAGATCAGTGAGAGATAAAAGGCAACCAGAAAGGTATAGTCCACTTGATTTTCGTTCCAATTTTTCTTTATCTATTATTGATGATGATCCAAGAACTATCAAGGAAGTGAATTCAGAGGATAGTAAACTTTGGAAGAAGGCCATCGTTGAAGAAATGGATGCCTTGGATAAGAATGAGGCATGGGATATAGTTGAGTTGCCAGTTGGAAGAAAATTTGTTGGCAGCAAATGGTTGTTTAAGAAGAAGTTTAATGCACAAGGTAAAGTGGAGAAATAAAAGCTCAGTTAGTAGCAAAAGGTTATTCCCAGGTAGAGGGAATTGGCTTTGGTGATATTTTTTCTCCTGTTTCTAAGTTAACTTCTATTATATTTATTTTATCTATTGTTGTTGCTTTTGATATTGAAGTGGAACAGATGGATGTGAAGACAAAATTCCTACATGGGGATCTGGAAGAAGAAATCTAAATGAAGCAGCCAAAAGGCTTTGTAGTGAAGGGAAAGAAAGAGCTAGTTTGTAAGCTAAAGAAGTCACTATATGGTCTGAAGCAATCACCTATGATGTGGTACCAAAAGTTTGACACATACATCCTTGGATTAGGATTTGTAAGAAGCAGGGATGATCACTGTGTATATTCCAAGCAGGTTGGTAAACACTTTGTTTATGTAGTGTTGTATGTTTATGACATGTTGTTGGTAAAAAATAACATGGATGTTATCAAGCATGTGAAATCGCAACTATCCTCCAAATTTGACATGAAGGATCTCAATGCTGCTAACTTCATTTTGGGAATGGAGATTAAAAGAGATCGTGCAAACATGAAACTCTGGTTGAATAGTCGATTACATTATCATTCTCCCATTTGTAAAATCATAAGGAAATTCAAATATACAAAGTCAATTCACAAGAAATCGACTATCTTCGATGTGCTAACAATTCTCAATGAAGAATACTCATTCCTATGTGCAAGAAATGCACAACATTCTCATTCTCCAAGGCAAGGGACATATAAGTAAACCTTTGTTCAATAACCTTTGGGCCCCTCTCTTCCATGAAAATTTCTTCCCTCTTGATCTGGTGGAAGTGGGAGGATCTGACGACTCTCAATAAATCGTGGAGGTCCTTCATACTCCCTATCCCAAAGACTTGATAGTACTATGAGGGATGACTCGTAATATTTAGGTATGAATGAATAATACCAACCATGATCATTCCTTCTCAGTTATCCTCCATGTGAGTCTAACCAACGACCTGGTCACCTGCACCATGTGACAGTACGTGGTCGCTCCTCGATTGCCATCACAATCTGAAGCTGTCATAACCATCCTTTTTCTATCATAAGTGTATTGAGAAGGCATATAAACATCTCTAGCCTGGCCACATTGGTTGTGGTACCTTATGAAGCTTGCAGACTCTAATCCTTTTTCACCAGGTACGATAGCCAAAACTTGTTCAACAATTCATATCTTAACATCCCTACAAAAATCCCCCCATGCATAGCAGCACCATGCAACATAAATAGTTACTTTGCATCCTTTAATTCAGCCTTGCAGCTTGCTAGCAAAGGACACACATTCAACATCATTGGAAATCATATGGACCATCTCTTCTTCTCTTCATAACAATTGTGGAACATTTAGCACATCCAAGCCTCCTCTCCCAATATACTTATATGAATAGAGAGTGGTCGATGAAATCACCACAACAATGTTGTACAACAATATCAACTTCCCCACTACCTCTCCGCACATGTTTGGACATAGCATATTTAGATAAGCACTCATATTGTGCAACGACTCTTTCCATTCACCTTTTTTTTTTGTTTCAGCTCACGTACCTTATTCTTCAGTCAAGGATAGATCATCATAACAACACTATCATCTACTCTTCCTTTTTCGGTAGCAGAAGAAAGTTCACTTTTTGTTTCCATTTAAATGAGATGATGACCAAAAGGCATGCGTGGAGTTCACTACACTCTCCTTTGTATTCATGGACTATTTTTCACTCTCTTAACTTTTTACCGCTAAGTGAAGTGATGTGTTGGTGGATCACCTGCTTCTCGCATTCCTTGTGGAGATAGAGTAGACTCTAGAGCCGAAGCGACACTTGAGACAATGTTGTATCAATTCTCCCAATCCAGTAATCCACCTACAACATTCCTACTGAAAATATGTTTTTATAGGTTTTCGTTGGCCATGCATTCATAAACCATAATTTTTTTTTTTTATCAGAAGCCTATAAGATCCTTGTTTCTATTTGTACATCTCATAAATGTCACCTGGCAGTCCAGGGACTCATGAATATCACCTTCCAGTCGTAGGACATGTTGTAAATGCACTCATTTCCATTTTATATGTTGTTGGTGGATCGCTTCTCATGTTGAGAACAGGCAGGAAGACATACAATTAAGATGAGAATGGGCATACAATTAACACTCCAAGTTGGCACTACGAGATGGGAATGCAAACCCAAAGCGCGTAATCAAGGATGTGGATCATGCTCCCTCTTGAAGGATGTGATCCATAGTATAGTAATCTAATATTACCTTCACAATATTAGAAATCTTCATACAAAATGCAAACTATCTTTCTCATTTTCCTGGGCTCTCCCATGAGGGAATCAAGCCGAGTCCCACTCTTATACCATGTTGAATTTTTCATAAGAGATGATATTGTATATGAATATGTTATTACAATGATGAGTGTTCCATATATATAGAAAATATGGTGATCATTCATGAAAGGATACATCCCTTCGATTAAATAGATTATTACATTATTAATATTGTTTAATAATTAATAATCGTATTATTAATTATTAATCTAGTAGAAGCTTCCCAAACATCAACATTATACACACATGTATGACACTTGACTAGAGAGATATATATGCACTTGGTTAAGGGATATGTATGAGGATGTATCCATACGTCACAACTACAATTTGGACACAGTATTTGGTTGTAGGGTGATGTGACAAAGGTAGCAAAGGGTCATATTTTTTAGGAAGGTGAGAACCTTAGTTTTCAGAAGGCGTATGAAGGCTGTAGTATAGATAGGATGCGTACATATGTAGGCTATAGTACAGACATGTCACGTACATACGCGAGTTGCATCACAGACAGGTCATGTACCTTTTGGTTTTTTTTGGCAAAGGAAGGTTACATGTACAAGTTGATCACAAGATATTGATATAGGTTGGTTACACATTGTTGGCATAGATTGGTGCACGTTTACAATGGTATATCTCATAGTGACAGTGTGGTAGAGGTTTCATCATTTAACTTATATTTTAGGGAGGCAAGATGGGGCAAGAATAGATGTTTGTATCCACCTTTCGGTTGTAGCTAGAGAACATAGGGGGTTGTAGCCTCCTTCTGGTTGTAGCCAGAGAATTGGGGAGTTGGAGCTTCCCTCGAGTTGTAGCCTAAAATATAGGGGGTTGTAGACCCTCATTCTCGTTGTAGTTGGAGAACAAAGGAATTTGATCCTTCCAATGAATGTAATTCTTAAAAACATATAAGAAAAATCATTATGTGGTTTTCTCCCGCATTGGGTTTCCACGTAAAACTATTGGTCTACTATGTATGTGTATGATTGTTCATTATTCATGGTTTATTTACTATGCACTTATTGGATGATAATGCTATATTGATCATAAATATAAATAACACTTACATACTGAGGTTAAAAGGATTAAAAATATCTATTACTGATTCACCCCCTCTCAACAATCCAACATAATGAACTTCATGAATTTTTTCAATCTTCCATACAACAAATTGACATAATTCAGTGACAAAGAGTAAATGGCATGAACAATTCATCAAAAAGAAGAAATTTCACGAAGGGGATTGGCCACTTTTGTTTGATTCATGGTATAGATATTTTAAAGGGAATTTTTTTTTTCGATGGATGGGACCATATGAAATAGATGTTTTCTATGATAATGGTTCAGTGAAGATATGTATTGTTGATGAAGAAAAAACTCCACTATTGGTGAATGGCCATCGACTATGTTTATGTAGGAATCCACTCCCAAGAGAATATTTCATCAAATATATAATCAATCAGGTAGAGTTTGAAATTGTAAAGAAGGTGGCTTCTCCACTTTCAACTACTGGCCCCTAAAAAAAAATATCAAAAGGATCATTTTGTACATAGCTAATTGTATATAGAATAAAAAGAAAAGAAAAAAATATATAATAAAAATACATTAGCGAAAACTTGGTCACATGCGCTATTGGACTTTATAATGTCAGAAAACTAAAATTTTGATTGGTATTATCGAGAGAAAAAATGAGAAAAAAAATATTTTTCGACTATGAAACCTTTCCAGAGGCACAGTTGAACAATGTTTTTTTGAAAACCAGTTTTACTAGCAGGCAAAACTTGAAAAGAAAAAAAATATAAAAGAAGAAATATATCCATCTTTTATTTTGCAGGTTGGCATATGAAAGATATTGTTGAATGCTCCACTTGAAAAATTCAAATGATTCTGAAGAATCTCTACTCAAATATTTTCAAAGTCTTTGCCAAAATTATCAACAAGTTCCATAGATACAGAAATATTGCAAAGATTTCTCATGATTTGTTGTCGAAAGAGTTCCATAATTCAATTTTGATGTATAAGATTTATATATGACTTTATTGGATCAATAGTGTTATTTACAAAAAAATAATTAAAAGCCACTTATTGTTATAGGGGTTTTGAGGACAAGGTTCAAAAATTTCAATCAAATTGTTTTCACTCAAGACAAGGTAATTCTTATATCCTATCTCTAAAATTTTATTCTATAGACTTGAAAGATTGAAAACAATCCAATTAATTTTGTTCATACTTTTCCATAAATAACTTATCCCCTATCCATATTCTCCATTTTTCCTAAAATACCTTATCCCCTATCCATTATTTTTCATTTTTCCTAACACCTTATCTTTATTCCTTATCATTTTGAATATCAAAATCATTTAATTCCGATATAGTTATCCTTCAAATGAGTCAAAATCATCAATACTACGTTTTAATTTGAAAAGAAAGAGTTCAAATCTGAGTTATGATACAAAAATGTTCATCATTTCTACATAAATAAAAAATCTAATAGAAAACTTAATCATCATATGGAATGAAATGGTTGAACTCCTATAGGATTGTCATCATTTACAAAGTTGACTTGATAATTATTCGATAATTATTTTCAATACCATGACCATTTCACAATGAGGCTCAAATGAGGTTTCATGTATAACATATAACCAACACAAATCGAGCAATATCTATGTATAATACTATCATCGAAAGGATAAAATGGGAGGAGCAAAAAATCAAACTAATCTTGATAACACTAGTATCATCCAATGGAATCCATAAGAAATAGACATTTTCCCTCTGGCAGGTTGGCTAGTGTTCTTTGAGTGATTTTAGGGTGCATACTCAACCATAGTTGTGGAATTTTCCAAAAGCCTCAATGGGCAGACAACTACAATCCAAGGTTTAACATTTTCATTCAATGAGGAAAGGATTATTTGAGCTATTGGATTGCATTTTAAGGGTGAATGATGGTTAAAGAACCTAAAGCTAC
>SNQJ01S0178875.1:0-13939 GCA_010110895.2 Picea sitchensis | reverse complement strand
AGAGTAGGGTCAATCAGTTGAAGAGGCGTGGAAGGAGTGGCTTTCATAGCATATAAAGCGAAATATAAAAGCTCTTCCCTTGATCATATGTTGGGGTACCCGGGCCTTGGCATTTTATCACATTTCCCTCTCAGATATCATAGCAGCCTAGGGCCTTAGCATTTTATCACATTTCCCTCAAGAAAAAGGTATTGTCTCTGGGCGAATTATTCAGGAAGAACGGGTGGACTTCTCAAGGTCGTGGGCTTTCTTTGACGGGGCATTACAAAAGAATAACCTTTGTTGTGGGGGAGGAGTAATGTCACATATTTCGCCCAGTAACTCGCATAAACTCAAAAAGGGGTTGGGTTCTAGAATGAACAATTATGTTGAGCTTATGGCACTAAAACTATTATTTCTCTTCACGGGGAAAGAATAAAATCCCTTCAGATATTTGGACATTCTATGCTTGTCGTAAATTGGATTAGAAAATCACATATCTTTCACAACATTGTATTGATTCCTTTGCTTGATGAAGTTTTCATATTTCTTGATACTTTTGACTCCTCCTATGTGCAGCATGTATACAAGGAACATAACTCAAAGACAAATTCACTCTCTAAAGCATGCCTACAATTGGATTATGGGAAATTGATGATCACATAATTAAAAGACGAGTCACAACATGAATTCTTCCATTGACCTTTCATAGACCCTCTTGGTCGCGTAGATCTTTCAATATAGCAATGTGTTGATCTTAGTCTTCTACTTGGAAATCATGCATTTTAAATCTTTTTGTGACTCTCTTCTTGTCATCTATATTTATTTTGGTTCGGAATACCTATGATAACTGATATATTTTTTTGTATATTCCCAATGTATGTATTATGATTATATGGTCGGTGCGATGGTCTATCATGTGCAAAACCAGTCAGTGATATGTTTTGGATTATAAGGTTATTCGACCTTTTGTGCAATTGCTTCCCTATTCAAAAGGTAAAGCAATCTTTCCTTATTTTGTTTTTGGTCAAATACATGGAGACATGTATTCTAAAGAATGTAAATTTCTCATCTTCGTGGATGAAATAATTTGTTAATTATTATTATTTAATTTTTCCTTCTAAGGTGTTGAGAGGTGTTTTTAACATTTTGTTTGAGGGAGATGTATTTAAGAAATATTTGAGTATTGATCATCAATAAAAAAATTTAAATGTCCACCTTAAGTAAAATAAATGTGTAATTTTTCTAAATGGAGTTTACAAGTGGCATTTAAAAAAATGTTAATAACAAAAAAATACATCAATGTCAATTTTAAATAAAATATTCCAATATCAATTTTATATGTATATATACATAAATCAATTGAAAGTAAAAAAACTCTTATAGTTAAAACATAAAAACTCTTATGGTTAAACATTTCAATGGTGTGTTTGTTGTATGAGGGAGATGTCTAATTCCTTTAGTGCTTAGCATCAAGTTGACGCATGGAATTCCTGTGTGTGGGGAACATTAATATATCTTGCTTTGCTTAGAAGCGATTTGATGAAGATTATCTAAGAGATTAGGAAGATTATAAGCATATGTAGGTATAAATTTAAGACAAATTCATTTATGTGAAATCAAACGACTTGAATGCACATTGAGAAAACTAAAACAAATAGAAATACACATTGTGAAATCTAAAACTAGTAGAAATGCACATTCCTTAAAATCAGTAGACAAATAGAAATTCCATAAAGGAAACATTACTTCTAAAACTCCCCTATTATTACATTGTTTATCATAAATCGAAAACACCAAAACCCTCAATTGAGATTCTAAACATATATAGGAAATTCGTAGAATAAGACATTGAAATTAATAACAAAGAGACTCTACAATGGAGCTGAATACCGATGTAAGACCAGCGGACACATGCCATGACTATGCTAATGTGTAGCCTCTTTGATTGCAGATCACATACATGAAAGATGGAGACAAATGGTAATCGCAATGGAATGTGACTAAGGGGTGAAAGGCATATTTAATAATGGCATACGCTGATGTCTCATACAAATTCGTCTACATAGATGCAGGACATGGCACATATCATTAGGAGTTGTTGAACTTAATGATCTGGGATCTTTTCATTGAGTGAATTATAAAGAATTGCATTAAATGAGCATAAATTAAAGTGCACCATTAAAGAAGAAAAATCTCAATAATGAAGAGACATAAGCATCAAATCTGAACATGAAAAATTGATAATGGAGTTCGTCCCTGGTGGACTATGTCTCCGGGTCCTGCTCTAAAATGGGTAGGCATTTTCATTAACTCAACAAAAGAATTTGGCAAAATACATAAGTATACCTCACTCTGGAATCAAGCTATATAAATAATGCTCAGATCAGAAAACACACATCACCACTGAATTCATGGCGTCGAATTACCCAAAAATGACTGTCTCCACACCTCGATCCGACTCTGGCACTCTCAGGCCCAAGAAGAAAGGTGTCTCAGTTTTCGTGCCCCTCTACAACCTACAATTAATGATTGTGCTGCATTGAAATGCGATCCCACCCCGTACCACACACGTGCCTCCCTCTCCAGGGCTCGACGAAATCAACACTTAAGTAAATTCGTCGATGTTCAATACAAAGCACAACCGTTGGCATGTTGGTTATGGCGTTAGTACTAAGGCGTAGTGTGGGGAGGAGGTCTCGGGGTCAAACCCGCGGGCCTACCCCTTTTGGCTATATAGTTGAAACCATATATTATGTTTTCAATGTTGTTCCACCAACTTTGGCGGTGGATTTATCCATGGCGCTAACAATTAGAATGATGTTGGATTTGGCGTGGTCCGCCAGATTTGGCAAACCCACCAATCCTTAATTTTTTTTCAAAAATCAAATACGAGTTGTCCTTGTGCTTTTGTTGCCTACTACATGGAAGCCCCTGATTGGACCACGTGGAAGCCTCTCATTCGGCCACCCCATCCTATTCCATGTCAACACCACATCATCATGCCACGTCACTATGCCACGCCATCATGCCATGTCACCGTACGGATGCCACATGGCACAATCCTATTGGTTCACGAATCGGTTCAAAATGCCAAAATTGGGTGACACGTGGAAGCCTCTGGTGATGCCATGTCACCATGCTGCCATCAACATAACACATGTCACCTTATTCTCCTGCCACATGTACTGTAAGGATGATGACGTCAACAGTGCGGATGCTGACTCATCTCCTGTTGATTGGGCTAGGATGACCAAACTTTGACCACGAATATCTTTCGATCCATAACTTTGTTTGACGATCTGCTTGCGTCGTTAGATATATTGTGATACACTCTTCGCGATAATGTCATTTTCATGGAGTTTTGGGAACTTTGAATTTTTTTCCCTTTCTCTATCTATTGAGGCCATTCTGAGCATCCTGAGTTGTCTCTGTGAGTTCTGAGTTGTTCTTAGCCTTCTCTGGATCCTTTTTGGATAACGCCTTCCCACTGAGAGGTTTTTGGACCACCAAAAGCTTTCATCAATCAACATATAAGTGAGGGAAGAGTCCCCTTATTTTGTCTTTCGCTATCCACTTTGTCTTTCTTGGATGTGTGTCCTTTAATCCTACTCGGAGATAATCAACATCACCCCTGCGTGAGGTCCTCGTCCTTCTATCCGGGATGATATCTTTTTGTAACTCATCCAGGTACTCAGGAGCAAACTCATCAACTGAAGGTATTGAAACTTCCTCATCCTGATCCATGATCATGGGAGGCTAAAAAAGTTTCAAGTTCTCTACGTTCACAATTGAGTAAATATACATATAAGGTGGAAGATCCAGATGAAAATCATCGGTACCACTTTTATCCAAGATAGTGAAGGGTCCATAACGAATGGGCTTGATTTTCTTGCCTTCATCCTTCAATCTCTCCTTGTTGATATGAAGCCATACCCGATCTCCAACCTGGAACTGATGATCAACCATGTGCTTTTCATGCCAAGCTTTATACTATGCTTGAATTTTCTCCAACTATTCCATGATTGCCTGATGTACCTGTTGGATCCTTTGGATGAACTTTCAGGATCTGTCCTTTGTGTGTTCCTCATTCACATCGGTAGATCTCCCATACATTAATTCCAAAGGAACCTTATGTAGGTACCTGAAACATGTCTCAAAAGGTGAACTCTGAGTGGAGAAATGCAAATCTCAGTTGTAAGCATGTTTTACATAGGGTATCTTTTCATCTCATTACTTGGGATGCTTTCTACACTAGCCTCGAAGAAAAAGTATCAATGTCCTATTTACCACCTATGTCTGTCCGTTGGTCTTTGGATGGAAAGAAGTGCTCCTCTTCAATTTGGTGTCCATCATTCTCCATGAGCTAGTCCAAAAGTCCCCAAGGAATCGAGTATCTCGATCTGAGATAATGGATGTGGGTAACCCAAAGTGAATCCAAACATACTGAAAGAAGAGATTATCATTCTCCTCAGCAGTGATCTACTTTTTACATGGCATCAAGATACACATCTTGTTGAACCTATCCACTACAAAATACAAATAATCATGACCCCCTTTGGTCATTGGTAAACCCCCTACAAAATCCATGGAGATATTTTCCCATGGATCGGATGGAATAGGAAGTGGTGAATATAGCCATAGTTTTATATTAGTGGGCTTACAATTAGAACACATCACACACCCCTTTACATATTTAGTTACAATTTCTTTCATTTGAGGCTAGTAACAAAACCTATGTAAATGAGCCATAGTGTTTCCTACCCCAAAATGCCCAGACACAAGAGAAGTGTGAGCTTCTTGTATTACATGGACTCGTTCACTTGTAGGAATACATAGCTTTCCAGGATGGTAGAGTAGTTTTCCCTGCAGACAATAGTTCTCTACCTATGCACCATGGGTTAGCTTCTCATATACTTCTTGAAAATCTTCACCGATGACATATTTTTCTACATAGCTATCAAGAGATAAAGAAGTATTCTTCAAAATAATAGAAGCAACAATAGGAGGTCTAGAAATCATATCGGCTACCTTGTTACTTGTACCCTTTTTGTAATGGATTACCAAATGAAATTGTTGTAGAAAACCCATCCACATGTAGTGTCGATATTGTTGCAGTTTGGTCTATTCTTGGAGATACTGTAAGGGTTGGTGATCTGTATGTATGATTGTTTCCTTCCCTAACAAATAGTGCTTCCATTTCTTTACACTTTGAACTAATGCATACAACTCTTTATCATATGTAGGATAGTTAACAACAATTTGGTTAAAAGTTTTAGAGTGGTAACATATAGGCTTACGATATTGCATCAATAATGCACACACGACGTATCCGCTGACATATGTCTCGATCTCAAAAGGTTGTTGAAGATTTGAAAGTGCTAATACTAGTGCGGTACTGATCTTCTCCTTCAAAGTGTCAATTTTTTTTTTTTGGCTTTCCTTCCCACTGAAAAGTGTTATTCACACTGGTTAAGGAATGCAAAGGAGATGCTATAAAGGAGAAGTTTGAAATGAACCTCCTCCAATACTGGACTGCACCTAAGAAGCTTTGGAGCTCGGTTACACTTTTTGTCTTAGGCCAATTTACAATTACATCAATTTTGGAAGGATCAATTTTTAATTGTCCTCCTCCTACAATATGACCTAAGTACAAAAGTGTAGTCTTGCCAAATTCACATTTAGACAATTTTACATACAATCTTTCCCTTTGCAAAGTATCCAATACTTGCTTTACATGCCTCACATGTTCATACCAAATCCCGCTAAAAATAAGAATGTCATATAAATACACAATCACAAAGTCATCTAAGAAAGGCTTGAATACATCATTCATCAAATGCATGAAAGTTGTCAGAGCATTACAAATCCCAAACAACATAAATAACCACTCAAACAATCCTTGTTTGGTTTTAAAGGCAGTCTTCCATGCATCCTATTCTGCAACCCTGATTTGATGGTATCCACTACACCAATCCAACTTAGTGAAATAAACAAAATTCTTTAACTGATCAAGTAAATCATCTATACGATAAAGAGGGTATCGATTGTTCACCGTGATTTTATTTAAGACCCAATAATCGACACACATTCACCATGTGCCATATTTCTTTGGCACCATAACGATAGGAGAACCACAAGGAGATGAATTGGGCTTGATGACCCCTTGATCCAATAAGCCATGTACCTGCTTCCTGATATTTGTCATATCCAAAATTGACATCCTATACATTCCCACATTAGGAAGAGGAGAATCATGTTGAAGATGTATCTCATATTGGATTTCCCTCTTAAGAGGTAACCCATCTGGTTCCTGAAAAATATCATCATACTTAGAAACAATATCAATTATTTCCTTTTTATGAGAAGGATCACATCCTTGGAAAGTGTCGTATGTCCTGACATCTTTCTATCTTATAACCATGAGTACATATCTCTTGTTAGTGTTTATGAGTCTTTTCATTTTCCCTGCACTAACAAGTGTTGTATTTACCCTCATGTTGTGAGCTCTAACAATATATTCCACTCTCCCCTTAGTAAGGTGTTATTTGTTCTCATGACGAAAGGAGACTACTTTTCTATCATAAAGATAAGGACTTCCCAACACTATGCCACATATATCAAGTGGTACAACATTCAAATCCACTTCATCAATCAACTTTGAAGCAATAGAAAAATTGACCCTACATTGTTTGGTGACATTAAGTTTTTCTTTATCACGTACCCAACCAAGAGGGTAAGGCTTCAGATGTGGTTTCATTTCAAGACCCATCTTCTTGACAAGTGCTTCAGATATTAAGTTTACTTCGGAATCCAAATCAAATAATGTATCTATCTTAGTGTGTTTATATACAACTCATATGTGAAATAATTCATTCATCTTCCGTTCATCATCATGAGATCAATGATTGGAACTTGAACTAGCATGAAGGGAATATTTGCCTTGTACTCCAACCGTTGTGATCTTTCCTTCATCTCTTGAATCGGAAACAAGATCTTTTTGCACTGTAGCAACGGTTTTTGTCTTCCCCTTTCCACTGGATTGTTTCGGTTTCTTCTCTAGATGTAGTTTCCAACAATTTTCTTCATCATGACCGCTTTTCTTACAATGAGTGCAAGATGGATTTCCTCCTTCTCTCGTCACTGTGGCAGTCTTCTTTTCCTTCCTTTTAAACTTCTTGAAAGATTTATGTGGGAGATTGGAAGGTTTCTTCGTGGGATCTTCTTGAACATGCTTTACCTTGTTCTCAAGGTGAGTGGCTTGCACAAAAACTTCGTCAAGACTAGTGGGGTTAAACAAGAGAAAAGTATGACGAATATAATTGTTAAGTGCGCAAATATACTTCATTAAAGTTTCATAAGAATCCAAAGGAATGTTTAATGCAAGAGATTTCTTCCTAAATTCTTCTGTGAAACTTTGTACAGTTTGACCTTTACTTTTCCTTAAAGTTTGTCATTCCATCATTTTTTTTATGTAAATACCCTAATGGATAAAATTGTTTCCTTATCGCTGATTTAAATTTTGACCATGAGGAAAGAAAATTACCACACTTACTTATGTCCTGAAGCTTTCTCTCCCACCATACAAGAGTGGTATCTTCCAACCGAAGAGAATCTAGTTGCACTTTAACTTCATCTTCATCAATATGTTGAACACGACAATATACTTCAACCTGTCGGATCCAATTATATATCTTTTCAGGATTAGCATCTCCATTAAACATAGGTAGAGAAAATTACATCAAGCTTTAATAATGGTTTCTTAAAAGAGGTTTTATGGCTAGAATGATGAGAATGCTTAGAGGAAGAAGAACTAGAACTTGAAGGTGAAGATGGAGGCTCAAGAGGATCTCCTCTAGCCCCTTGGTTTACCGAAGCATCATCATCAACACATGCTTCCTTTTTCTTCCATTTCTGATTCATCCTCTTCTCGTAATCTCCATACATTCTTTCAACCAWTTTTGACATGCGATAAATACCATATGAAAGTTTTTCTCCTAGTCATTACGCTTGTCTTCTTCTTCCATTTTCTTCCTTCGGGATGCATGACCAACTTYGGGATTGAAAGTATTAAGAGTTCCTTCACCCTACTTATGCTTGGACCTAGTAAGCATTCAAACTCAACAATTCAATTCAAAGATGACTTCTCTAATACCAACATGATCCAGGATCTTTTCATCGAGTSACTTATAAAGAATTGCATTAAATGAGCMTAAATTAAAGTGCACCATTAAAGAAGGAAAAACTCAATAATGAAGAGACATAAGCATTAAATCTGAAAATGAAAAACTTGATAACGGAGTTTGTCCTTGGTGGACTACGTCTTCGGGTCCTACTCTCAAATGGGTAGGCTTTTTCATTAGCTCAGCAAAAGAATTTGGTAAAATACATAAGTATACCTCATTCTGGAATCAAGTTACAGAAATAATGCTCAGATCAGAAAACTGACAACACCACTGAATTTGTGGCATCGAATTACCCAAAAATGACTGTCTCCACACCTCCATCTGACTCTGCACTCCTAGGCCCAAGAAGAAAATCGTCTCGATTTGTGTGCCCCTCTGCAACCTACAATTAATGACTATGTTGCATTGAAATGTGTGCCCACGTCGTACCACACACGCACATCCCTCTCCAAGTCTCAATGGATTGAGCACTTAAGTAAATTCGTCGGCGTTCAATACAAAGCACGGTCTTTGACCTGTTGGTTATGGTGTTAGTACTAAGGCGTAGTGTGGGGAGGAGGTCTCGGGGTCAAACCCGCGGGCCTCCCCCTTTTGGCTATATAGTTGAAACCATATATTATATTTCCAATGTTGTTCCTTCAACTTTGGCGGTGGCTTTATCCATGGCTCTAACGGTTAGAACGATATCGGATTTGGCGTGGTCCACGAGATTTGGCTAACCCGCCAATCCTTAATTTTTTTTCAAAAATTGGATACAGACTGTCCTCGTTCTTTTTCTTTCTGCCACGTGGAAGCCCCTGATTGGGCCATGTGGCATCCTCTCATTCGATCATGCCATCCTCTTCCATGTCATTTCCACATCACCGTACAAACCGTACATATGCCATGTGGCATAATCCTATTGGTCCACAGATCAGTCCGAAAATTCGAAAACTGTGTGACACGGGGCAACCTCTGGTGCTACCATGTCACCATGTTGACGTCAGCATAACACGTGTCACCTTCTTCTCTTGCCATGTGTACTATACAAATGTTGACGTCAACAGTACGAATGCTGACTCATACCCATGTTGATTGGGCTAGGTTGACCAAGCTTTGACCGCGAATATCTTTTGATCCATAACTCTGTTTGATGAGCTGTTAGAAAGCTTGCGACGTGCTCTTCGCGATAATGTCATTTTCATTAAGTTTTGGGAACTCTGAATTTTTTCCTTTTCGCTATCTGTTGAGGCCATTTTGATTGTCTTGAGTTGCCTCTACGAGTTCTGAGTTGTTATTATCCTTTTATGGATCCTTTTTGGATCACTTAAAATGACTATGAGTAGTTAAAACCTAAAATATTTTGCACATTTAACGTATAGCTATCAATATGGACACCATCTAAATCATGTAACATAATATTTTAAGTTAAAATATTTTTAGATTTCATGGATTTCATGGATTTAATTATCTTCTCGATTTCTAATAACTTAGAGTGAAATTGTTGGAAAAGATTGTTTCGGCCCAAGGGTAATCTATCACAAAATCCTAATTTGAGATTCCAAAAAAATATTAGAGAACCACATTATAAGGTATTGAAACCAATAATAAAGAGACTCTACAACAAGGAGGTAGTTTATAACGAATGAAGCAAATGAACATCCATCTAAAAGCAATGGACATAGGCCACATCTCTGTCAGTTTGTACCCTCTTTACTCGTAGATCATATACATGAAAATATGGAGAGTACTCAAAATATCGATGGAAGGTGAAAAAGGAATGGCATACATATTTAGCGATGTCATCTATCAACTTACTATCTACTAGGTGAAGAAGCAGTTTAATTCATGGACCTTCATTCTCATATCACATTTGCGAACTCATTCATTTTCAATTAACCTTTATAAAATTCTTGTACAAAAAGAAGACTACCATGGGAAAGACCATACCATATGATACTCATTAATCCATATTAACGTTGGATCCAACATATATCCATCTTAACTATATATATCATGCATGGAGAGGGATCAAGTCCCTCCGGGTGAAAACGTTGTTTAGATTGAAAACACTTTAGACAAAAAAGTTTCACCTCAAGGGATTTTATCCCTCTTAGCACATGATAGATATGGAGTTAAGATGGATCTAGGTCACTGTTAAAAATATAGTAATCTTAGTATGTAATAGTATGTACGCATTACAATCTAGTAGAAGTGATTGGACATCAGTAGGGTGTACTCAAGTGGATGAGAGAAAAATTTGTTTCCTCCCTCATCTAAGTTGAAAAAAAAAAAGGAACAAAAAGTAGAAAGGATTGGAAATCTTAATCAAATATTCAACTATGTGTTAATTTAATAAGATGATGATGAATATTATCTTCCATTGAAATCAACTTTGGTCTATATGACTTTTTTTCCAAGGTAAAAAGTCATGCAACTTTATTTATAAAAAAAAAATAAAAATTACATAATCACATACTAAAAGACATTCACAATTTTCCTTTAAGGCCCATGGTCATTTTGGAAATAAACATCCCTTACAAAAAAGANAAAAAGTAGAAAGGATTGGAAATCTTAATCAAATATTCAACTATGTGTTAATTTAATAAGATGATGATGAATATTATCTTCCATTGAAATCAACTTTGGTCTATATGACTTTTTTTCCAAGGTAAAAGGTCATGCAACTTTATTTATAAAAAAAAAAAAATTACATAATCACATACTAAAAGACATTCACAATTTTCCTTTAAGGCCCATGGTCATTTTGGAAATAAACATCCCTTACAAAAAAAAAATGTTGTAACATTGTCCCAAAAAAAAAAAGGCGATTTTTCCTCTTCTTTTTACATCTATTTCTATCATCATTAAAAAAAAAAAAAAAAATGTGAGAAAATCCTCCATCATCTATGAATTTCTCTAAATATATATGCATTACAATCTATTAATAGGGTGTACCTCAATGGGATGAGAGAAAAAGTTGTTTTCTCCCTCATCTAAGTTGAAAAAAAAACGCAAAATAAGTAGAAAAGATTGGATATCTTAATCAAATATTCAACTATGTGTTAATTTAATAAGATGATGATGAATATTACCTTCCATTGAAATTGACTTTGATATATATAACTTTTTTTTCTGAGAATTTTTTTTTATGTAACTTTATTTATAAAAGAAAATTACATGATCAAATATTAAAAGGCATTTGCAATTTTCCTTTAAAGCCTATGCTCATTTTGAAAATAAACATCCCTTACAAAAGAGAAATGTTGTAACATTGTCCTAAAAAAAAGGGATTTTTCTTCTTTTTACTTTCTTCCCTATTTCTATCATCATTAAAAAAAAAAAAATGTGAGAAAATCCTCCATCACCTATGAATTTCTCTAAGTATGTATGCATCACAATCTAGTAGAGGTGATTGGACATTAGTAGAGTGTACCTCAAGTGGATGAGAGAAAAAGTTGTTTCCTCCCTCATTTAAGTTAGAAAAAAAAGAGGAAAAAATTAGAAAAGATTGGATATCTTAATCAAATATTCAACTATGTGTTAATTTAATAAGATGATGATGAATATTACCTTCCATTGAAAACAACTTTAGTCTATAAGACTTTTTTTTTTTCGAAGGAAAAAAGTCTTGTAACTTTATTTATAAAAAAGTTACATGATCAAATACTAAAAGGCATTCACAATTTGCCTTTAAAGCCTACGGTCATTTTGGAAATAAACATCCCTTTAAAAAAATAAATGTTGTAATATTGTCCCCAAAAATGAGATTTTTTATTTTTTTTTAATATTCTCCCCTCTTTCTATCATCATAAAAAAAAAAATGTGAGAAAATCTTCCATCATCTATGAATTTCTCTATCCAATAGTGTTTATGTAACTTATACACCAAAACTGTAAACTGAAGTATCATGTAATAAAATATCATCCTTGGGAAAAAGAAAAAAAATATTATCATCCCTCATCTACAAATTTCCCTTATATAAATTATACATCAAATTTAAGGTGAAATATCATCATATTTAAACCCCACCAAGATAGACCCGCCGATTCCTTTAGAGATTGCACCGTAGAACTAGCAGCTCCTTCTCATCTGGGTCTCGAACTTTCATTTTGCTTTAGCAAAATACCTTATTTCGTGCATGTTTTTTCAATCTAGTGTCTGAATGTGTTTTTTTTAATATAGTGCATACTTTGGGACCTTTCAATATAGTGGCCAGAAAGGGAGAATTCCCCATCCGACCCGCCTAGAAGTATCATCCATGAAATTAGATATATGTCCATCATTTGTTTTTCTAATTTTGTATACACTTCTATCAAATCTATTCCTACTTTGGATAAGCCATTTACAACCTGGTCATGTACTTGTAGATGTGAGAAAAAATATGTGAGAATCCTATGTATAGAAATTGTACATCATAAACAAAGTTTGTAGTGTAAAACTATTTAAGATTGGTTCTTTCCTCATCCATTAAAAAAAAAAGAGTGAGTCACCAAATATTTGAATGTGCGTTATTATGTATTCTTGTGCAACCTTCTGAACTAGTTTAAGTGCCATCAACTCACAATAATTATTCGGTTGTTGACCCATTATTGCTTTGAACGAGATGTTGTGGTTTATAGGGAAATAAATAATTCCTCCTACACCACTCCTTGAAGTGATCCCCTATACAAAACCATCAAAGTATTCCCATGTGATATCCCTATTCATTTCCTCTTTTCTAGACATGTGGTATTTTTTGTCTTCCTGATGTTATGGAAAATAATATAGTATGTTTAATGCTTGAAACATTTTAGAGACAAGGTTTCTTTATCCTCGAACAATTTCAAATTCTTGAACAACCATAGGTCCCCCATGCAATATTAAGAGGGAGAGCTCTAAACCTTTTTGTTTCCTTTACTGTACACCAAATCCTAAAAGATTCTTCAATTCATTCCCCTGCCCAAAAAAAAATTAGACCAACATTCCTTCAACTTCAATCCAGATCAATCCTGAAGGCTTTTTCAATTCCATCCCCTGCCCAAAGAATTTTTAAACCAACATTCCTTCAACTTCAATCCAGGCATGATTTTTGAATGGAAAATTAATACTGATGTGTGTTCTTGTTTCTTTTGCATGTTGATAAAGGTTGCGCCATCCAAGACCCATAAAGTTCATTTTTCGCAAAATATCCCAAGTGGGAATTCTATTGTTTAAGAGCAATCACATGAGGATTTTTTTCTTTTGAAGGACACTTGAGTTTCCACACAATTTTCCACCATCATAATTTATGCTCCTATCTTCCTTAGAACTTTATATCCAATTCCTGGAACATAATCTCCAATTAGATTTTGTGACCAAATAATCTGGTCATCTACATCATCTCTAATCCTAATAAAACACTTTTTTAGGGTGCCAATGCATCTTTTCCATGTGTCTGCATCTTATTCCCTTTGTCCAATAACTTTCCAAGATAACCAATGGTTTTTTCATATAGTGAACATATCTCAATTAACAACTTCCCTTAATCTGTGATAGACTCTACTCCGATAGACTCTACTCCTTAGATCATGAATTATATGTGAGGTTAACTTGTGAATGTATCTACTTCCAAACCATGGATATAAACCTATTTATACTCTGTCTCCTTTACCCACTTTCCATATTAATCAATTCCCAACCATATGGAAGGATATGGTAAACTCTTTATAGATTATTGATGCATATTATAATCTTTTAACATGATTCATTACTAATTCTTTTACTAAATCTAGTGAAATATACTTGGCCCTTATTACTTAACCCCTATTCCTATA
>SNQJ01S0178873.1:0-19613 GCA_010110895.2 Picea sitchensis | reverse complement strand
ATGATAACACATGCTTACAATATTTGGTTGATTAGTGCCTTGATTATTTGTAGGGGATATATATATTACAATATTACAATGTAATAGTAATGCCATATTACAATGTAATATGGCATTACCATATTACATTGTAATATGGCATATACAATATGGTATACCATATTTGATGTAAAAAAAAATTTTTAAACCTAAAGTCATCGTGGCAATATCGACGCAAGTTCGTCGGAATTTGCCACGAATATTCATCGCATATATAGCATGTGCGTCGTAAGTTATTGGCTTGGCATAACTTTTTGTCCCAATTGCGACGAAGTTTCATCATAATTACCACATTTCTTCGTTGTTATTTCAACGATAGTTTGTCGTAATTGCGACGATGCATAGGGTTAACCGATATTGAAGGTGGTGACACGTGGAGATCTATTTTCGTCGATGTTTTCACTCACACTTGGATCATGGATATAGCGACGAAATTATTCTGATGAAAAAAATATCGACTTTCGTGGAAATTACGACGGATAAGTGTGGCAATATCAATGAAAAACCATCGCAAATTTGCTCATACGTACTAGTGTTTTGTTCATGTTTTCATTACTCATTTTCACTTCATGTTTGTGTTGAATGGTTGTGTTATGTCAAAGCCAATTTAATCATGATGATAGATTGTGTTAGATGGTTTATCTCATTGTACCTTATGCTTGTACTAATTGGATTGTGATGATTTAGATGAGCTTCTTCAGTAGAGGTAGCAGTAGAGGAGGGAACAGATGAATAAGAGGTAGAGGGCCTAACACTTTTTAGTAGCCTAGGGGAAAAAAAAATAAGGTTCTTTATTCACTTTGATGTTGACTTTGAAGAGTTCCAGCAGTTGATCCAAGCTGGTAATTTGAACCTTGGTGGTCAGCATGCCTTGCCACAACCCCAAGATTCCCCTAATGTTATATTGCATCCTCACCCTGGCATTGTTAACATTCGTGAGTCCCTTGTGCAGCCTCATATTGATGGATGGGGTAATTTACCTGCTAATCCTTCTTTTGGTGCCAATCAATGGCCTATTGACCCCCCTCCTCCACCAATTCATATTGTTGATGCTAGTGCACCTTTTTCTTTACCTCTAGTTCACACAACTGTTACACATGAGTCTATGCCTCCTCCTCCTCCAAAGGATCACAAAACTACACCACATGGATCTCAAATTGATAAAGTCAAGCATCTTATTACTTCTACTAGCATGGCCAAATACTCTTCCTCTGCTCATTCAAAGATAAAATCAATAGGTAGTGGGAAGAGAAGTTTAGATTATATGCATCTAGAGGTAGCCCAATTGGAAGAAAATAAGTCTTAGTATGAGGACTTCATCGGAGAAAGAGAAGAATTTTTCAAAAATAAATTCCCTGGGCTATTTTGATTATGTTCACTATGATATTTGAATATGATACTATTTTGGGGACATATGGAAAAACAATGATATTTATTTTTGAAACTTTAAAATATCATGTTTTATTTATGGGAGATGCAAGTGATTTTTGCCATGGTGTTTTAAATACATGTTTATGGTATGTTATATGATGTTGATATTTATATKTGATGACTATGTGATGGAGCAAGAAGGAAAATCTATTATTTGATTATTGAAATAAAAAGTGCATAATAGAGGGGGACCCCACCTATTTAGTTATTATTCTATTTATTAATTATCCTTATCTTAAAATTTATTTGTCCTATTTATTAACTAAAATTATTTAACTTTAGTAATTAAAAGTAGTTCAGCTACTTGAGGAACTACCTTTTAGAGAATAAAAGGAAGAATAGAAGGACAAAGGAGACATGAGGAATTAGAGAGAAACACTTCTGATAAGGTTTTCTCTTGTTTCATATTGAGATTTATGAATTTCATCTTTTCATTTTCTGAGTTTCTTAAAAGTCTAAATCCTCTTGTTGACAACAGGATATTTCTAAAGGTGGAAAAGAAAAAAGGACTAGGAACCATTGATATTTGACATGCTTCAGAAGGTCATTCATTTCGCTTGATAATCTGCGTAGTTTTATTAGAATTTCTAAATTAATTTACAGTTCTGATTAAAATTATTTTGCAGAGTGAGGACTTGGTGGGCTTGTGACTTGGTTGATCCATGTATTCAATCTTGGTCATTTTATTTCAGACACCAATTGTCTTTGTATGATTGTTAAATTCCATCTTGGACTTTTAAGTTTGATCTTGGTTCTCACCCTCATATGGGTTTGAAAAGAGACATTTTGGTTGTAACTCAGAAAAACTATTATAAATACAAATCTAGTTTCTCTCAATTGAGACTTGTGTTACTTTGTTTTATATTGTATCTATTCTTTATTTCACTCATTTTTTGCTTGTATTCATTTACATATAAATATTTTTACATTTTTTAGCAAGAAGACACACAACTTGATAATAGCATCAACTCCAAGAATATATTTGTTGAGGGATGATCGATATTTTTTTTTTAGACTATAAACCCAAGTTAACATTCCCACCTATCTCACCTTAGCCTAATGAGATTCGAAAATGATTGAGTGAGGATTTTCCATTCCTCGTCTCAACACTCCCTCAAGGGAAACTACTTCGAGACCACCCTCTTTGGGGTGCAATGATGTTGCTTAGATGAGCTCTCTTGCTCATATATGTCAATTCCATCCTAATCCTCCAATCATTCCAACTTGACATAATCCATGAGTTCCTTAATATAGATCTATAATGATTTAACAACTCTTATTATTTACACTCCAAATGACATTTGGTTGTGATCATAGTACTTCATGCTTCATCTTTTAGTTGGGGTATTATGATTTCATGTAATGGATTCCTTCTTTGAAGTGGTGTGATTGTTTCCAACCTATCATGAAGGTATTTAACATGGGTTATATCTTACAACACTTCTTAAAACTAATAATTTTATTGTTTTGTCTCATTTTTACCATGGGGGGACATGTTGTCCTTAGATCAATGATGTCTTGAATTAGGATTAGATGTACTACAAGTGATATGGTTAAGTAGCATTTCCATATCCCAACTATGTATAACATATTTCATCATTCCCCTTCACTACCATCCCATTCATAAAAGAAATACTATCCATGCTTATATTTGACTTATCAAATATTATCCAACAAGGTTTAAATGAAGAAAAATGTAAGCCAATGTAAAAAATTAAGCCAAAAATGTTAGAGGTGAAGAGTATAAATGTTAAAAAAGAAAATTAAAAAATACTAAGGCTAGATCTATGCCACCTCGTTAAAAAGGGCCCAATAATCTAAACATTACTAAATGATTTGCAATTAATTATAAATGTGAATTGAATTAACTCAACTTTTAAAATGCTTAATGAACAATTGGAAGGCTTAGTTAATTTAATTCACATTTATAATTAATTGTAAATCAGTGAGTAATTTTCCGATCAAGTTTGGTATCAAAGCAAGTTTGACAAGATTTGCAAGGGTGAATGTTAACAAGGCCCAAGTTTAAGCGTGGTGAAGGATCGCTTGAAGAAGCTAATCTAGAAATTGGATGTTTATTCTAAAAACAAGAAATGGCGTCGCCGAAAGAAGGTTGAGGGATGTGGTCCATTGGGAACAACTGCACAAGTGGAAGGAAGTGGTGGTGAACCTCCTAAGACTCCTCCATCACCGTCATCCTCATCCTCTTCTTCTAGTTCGAGTGGAAGTTCTTATTTAAAGAAGCATTCTAAGAAAACTTCTTTTGATTTACCTTTATTGAAACTTGATGTTAAGTTTGATTTTCCAATGTATGATGGTGAACTTAATGCAGAAAAATTGGATAATTGGAACAAGCAACTTGAATTTTATTGCAGAATTCAGAAAATTGTTGATGACAATGCAAAGATCCAACTAGCCACTCTTCGACTAGGAGGCACAACTTTGATCTAGTGGGAGAGTAAGAATTGGGAAGATCTTCTCGAAGTGGTAAAACCATTTCCTTTGGTGTGAGTTTATTGTTGCATTAAAGAAATAGTATTATCCATTAGGCTACATGCAACAAGAAATAATGGATTGGAAAAAATTAAAGAAGGCTAAAGAACAAAGTGTTCAAAGTTATACTAAAGAATTCAGGAAGAGAGATTTAACTTTGGGTATTCTTTTGTACACACAAGAAACTTTTTTAAAGTATATAGGTGGATTACATGATCATTTGAAGCATACAATACTTATGTTTAATCCAACTAACCTTGATGAAGTTAGTATACAAGCGACTCACTTTGAGTCAGGTAGAAGGAATGAACATGATAGTTTCTCATATGAATTCATTCAGCCAAAAGAAGGAAAGAAAAAAGGGAAGGAGAAACTCAAGCGGACTGCTACAACAAAGAAGGATGATGAGAAACCATATTGTTCTCATTGTAAGAAGAAAGGACATGATGAGGATCATTGCTGGAAATTGCATCCAGAATTGAATCCAAATTGGGCTCGGCATCAGAAGGTAAAAGGAATACCAAAACCATAGTTCAGGATCTTGGATCAGATTCTGATGATGAAACTAAGGTTATAGTTATGGGAATCAAAGTTATATTTTATGTTGCTAGTTCTAGTTTGTGTGCTTCTTCTTCAAAGGATAATGTAATCCCTAATGAAAGGGAAATAAATGGATTGTTTCATATACAAGTCATCTCAAAACACACTAAGATAGACACACTTGTTGATAATGGATCCCAAGTAAATCTTATTTCAGAGCAAGTTGTTAAGAATTTGGGATTGGAAACTAAGCCTCATCTGAGACCGTATCCTTTGGGTTGGGTTTGTGAGAATGATAAGTTACATGCAATTAAGCAATGTAAATTAAGATCTACAATCACATCCAATTTCATAGATGAGGTAGAGTTATATGCGGTTCCACTTGACATTTGTGAGATTGTTTTGGGGAGTCCATACTTATATGACAGGAAGGCCATTTTCTATAGGGGAAAAAACACGTATTATCTTTTCAAATATGGGATTGAGTTCATTGTGAGAGCTCATTAGATGAAGACTAATTTTTCTATTGTCACTACTGGGAAAATAAAAATAATAGTTAATGCATGAAAGAACTTGTCACTCATGTCTGTAAAAGTTAAGGAAGAATGTGATCCTAGAAATGAAGTAGTTAAGTTTGATTCTAACTATAATAAGATGTTTCATGATTCACAAGAAGTGTAGTATGAGATGTCACTCTATGAAAGTATACAGGATCCAAGATTACAACCTATGGATGAAAATAAAATAGATCCTTTGGTTAATGTTATTCCCATTAAGAAGGGCAAACATGTTGTTCATTCATTCTCTTTCACATCTTTATATTCAGTTTTTTTGATCAGTTTTCTACTAGTCAGTGGAGTATGGTTAGTAGTTGCAACAATGAATGTCAATGTTCGGGAAATGGAAGGAATGATTAATTTGATCAACAATGCTATTTCAATTTTCATCTTTGTTTTGATGATTCGAATGATCATTATCCGATCAGGATGGATGGATGATACTAGACAAGTGAGACGACAATACCCTCACTTCATTTCTGATTGAACCATAATTTTGGAGGTCCAAAAGCTTCTTAGTGGGAGGGATTGATCCAGGTGGATCTTTTGATTGATAAAAATTGATGTTCTCAAATGTTGATGAAAAGGTATCCATGTCGAAGAGCTCGGCGAGATATTTCCAACGCAACTTGAATGGGCTCAAACATACGTCGTATGAGAAAGTTATGGCGTTCTGAAGTTTTGGCCAAACAGGCAAAAAAGTTGACAGGGTTGACACGTGGCATCACCAAGGACTGACACATGGTAGTACAATTAGGACACGTGGTAGTACAGAAATGACACATGGAAGTACTGAATGGACATGTGGAATTACATACATGACATGCGGTTGTACGGCTACTGACATAGAATGTTGACTGGACTATACAAATGTTAATGTGGCATGTTGACTGGGTAGTATGGATGTTGATGTGGCAATATGAATGGACGGTACAGATGCTAACATGTCATGTTGATTGGAATGTATGGATGTTGATGTGGCAGAGTTGACATGGTGATATGGTTCATGTGGCATTGATTGACAGGGTGACGTGGTGTTGATTGGCATGGCATGGTTATGTGGTCGCCACGCAGACCAATCAAAGGCCACAACGTGGTAGCCCCAATTTTCTCAAAAGGGGATTATCAACCTCAGAAGGATCAGGCGGGTGAATCAAACCCTCGTCCTCATCAGAATGAAACCAATGGTTTAAACAATATCCCATCATTGTTGCTTATTATGGGTGGTGGAGAAATTATATTTACGCTAAAAATGTTATCCATTTGGTTTAAATTGGGTGTCAGCGGGAGTCGACCCCGCGATGTTCCCATCGATGGTCCAACAACTTAACCAGCACACCAATGGTATTTCATATTATGGCATGCAAAGATTTATTTATTTGAATTGGAATATTTTCATAGCCCACAAAATTTGAAACATCGCGGATTCGACCTTGTGACCTGTTTTATAATAACTAAAGGTTTTCACCATTGCACTAAGGTGGATGCATGTTGAACAATTTTCACAGCATTTTTTTTATAGTGTAGTTATTGTTGTATAAGTTGAAGAACAAACAATTTTAAGCCTTTTTTAGTGTAGGAAGAGAGGGGGAATTTGTTCCCAACCATGTTGTAGTCTTCCTAAAGAGGCCAAAGACAATTTGTTTGCAGGTTGGAAATCGTTGGATGTAATAAACATTTGATGTGAATGTTTACATCTTAATAATGGATCNTTTTAGTGTAGGAAGAGAGGGGGAATTTGTTCCCAACCATGTTGTAGTCTTCCTAAAGAGGCCAAAGACAATTTGTTTGCAGGTTGGAAATCGTTGGATGTAATAAACATTTGATGTGAATGTTTACATCTTAATAATGGATCGGTTGCTCATTGGAAGCAGACCCAGAGACATAGCCCAAGATGGGTGAACTCTATTATCAACTTATGTTTATTTTTCTTTGTTATTTCTCTTCATTTGTTCAATTTCAGCTTTGCAAGCATTTGTTAAGCCTTAATATTTAAGTTAAAACAATTCACACCTAACATCAGTTTTGCAAATCAGTCAGTGGAATTTTGGATTACCCAATCCCAAGGTCCTATGCTAAAATGCATATCTAAAAAAAAGGAATAAGAAAAATCAAAGAAAATAAAAAGTTGTTGACGTGGTAACTCTAAGCCAAGATCCCTCTTAAAAGGCTTATAAGTGCAAAAAATGAGGATTCCTAGCTCAAAAAGGCTAGTCAGACCGGGAAAATACCTTATATACCATTAAAAATGACTTTGCGGGTCAAAATATAAAATTTCAATACCTTTTTCCATCAATTATTCATCAAATTTGCCTATATTTAACTAAATCACTTAAGAAATACCTTTTTTCCTAAGCACAGACACATGTAATAGGGGCGAAAGTTGTCACACCATGGTAAACTTAGGAAATTTATAAAATTTACCAATGTTAAGTTGTTTTTAGAGGATATTGCTTGATGTTGATTACCTAATTATTTGTTTGAAGCTTGATACATCATTATAGGTGGTCGCCCCACATTGGAATTTGTGCACTATGCCTCGATATATGTGTCACTACCTTGAGATCCATGTACTTGCATTGGGATCCATGTACATAAATTCATCCATATGTACTCACTTTCGGATCCTTGCAAAAATTTCTTGGGATCCATGTCACTGCATTGGGATCTGTGACAACGCAATGGATGATGATTAGGATGCCACATCATCACCAAGGTGTCCACATCATCAAGTTGTACACTTTTCAACATACAGAGCATTGTATGGGCCACATAGCATATATCCACTTGGCATATGTGAAATCTACTCTCTAAGGTGTATTTTCTCTCTCCTCCACATGTGGGAAGCTTCTAGAACCTTCTAGAAGGGGCGCACATCACTTTTGGACCAATTTTCACATGTGTTTGCATGATTTTATGGGTTATTTAGGTGGGTGCCCTTGTTCTAAGGCCTCCTTTGAACCACAAGTGTGAATGAATTTGAATACTTGCTCAACTAAAGGAGGGCACACTTTCTCTCTCCTCCTTTGACTCACACGTATGAGTGTTTGTTGAATATTTCACTCACTTTGAGGAGGACGCCCTAGCTTGAGGGGTTTGTTGTAACCTCCCATGGTTTTACTCTAGCATGTGGTATTGCCTCACGGTTTTATTGTATCCCATGGTATGAGCATGTGGTTTTATTATAGCTCATGGTTTCTATGTATGGTTTTGATGAGGCCTCTACCTATTTAAGGAGGGCATCACTCTCATTTTGTATGGTTGGAAATGGAATAAGAAGGCCTATTTGCTCTATTTTGGTGTGTATTTTTCTTTAGTTTCTTATGTATATTGCTCTAGGGTGTATTTAGAAGGATCTTGGCATACAAAACTTATTGAAGAGAAGGGTATTGCAAGGTGAACAAAAGCAAGCAAGGTACAGATAACATTTATCTTGTTTCTTTATGGATTATTGAAACTAGTGTTTAAGTATAAATTTAGATATCATAGGATTTGAAAATTTTACTTTGGATTTATAATTCAATTAAAAAAATTTGAAATGCATGAGCTAGATCTATAAATAATCTAGTCCCTCTATAATTTTTGTGGTACATGTTCCCAAGCTTGATGCTCTCCCATATTTCCTTAGGAGTTTTTTGGGACCTTAACAACAAAAGGGAAAAGGGCATCTACTTAAAGAAATATTTTAGACTCCATACCCAATGGAGACACTAGGGATTCCTTAGATATTCTAACCATCTCTAATTTAAAGAAATACACCAGCATAATAATGGAGCAAATAATCCAATAACAATGAACACTCAGCTCAAACTTTCTCATTACCAAAGCATGAATTTATACAATGAGAGAAGAAGTTACGGGAAATCATCTTCTCCTACAATCTCTCAACAATATCTCCAATAATCACTCTATGAATCTCTCAAATATATTTCCTAACCTTAATTATACTTTCGAGACATAACAAATAACAATAATACTAAAAACCAATTACATCTAAAATATGATAAATGAGTCAATATTCCAACATTTCTCCCCCATAAAGATCATTTGGAAATATTCCAATATCATCTCTGAATTTGCAGAACTTTTCCTTTGATAGTGCTTTGGTGAAAATATCAGCTACATGTTCTTTTGTTCTGCAATACTTGATCTCGACCAAACCTTGTTGAACCAAATCTCGAACAAAATGATATTGAATATCAATATGCTTGGTCTTCTTATGAAAAACTGTATTTTTGGTCATTTAAATAGCACTTTGATTATCACATATCAATTGAATAGGTTGTTCATGTTGCTCATGAAGATCCTCCAAAATTATTCTTAACCAAACTGCTTCACATGTTGTTGTCGTTACTGCTTTATACTTTGCTTATGTTATGGAGAGAGAAATTGTAGGTTTCTTTTTAGTGCTCCAAGCAACTGTTGTTGAACCCATGCTGAATGAATATCTTGAAGTTGATTTCATGTCATCCATGCAACCTTCCCAATATGAATCTATAACCAATAAGCCTGAAATCTTCTGTAGATCTTTATATTAAACCATAACCAATTGTACGACGCAGATATCTCAAAATCCTCTTAGTTTCTTTCCAATGTATTTCCTTGGGGTTTGACATGAATTTAGATACCATACTGACTACAAAAGATATATCTGGTCGAGTTCTAGTTAAGTAGATCAAACTTCCAACCAATTGACGATACAAAGAAATATCAACTGATTTGGAGTCATCATGTCCGTAAAATTTCTACCCCACTTTCAAAGGATTTGTTTCTAGCTTGCAACTCATCATTTTGAACTTCTTCATAATATCCAAAGTATACTTTCCTTGTGACATCAAAATACCATCTTCTTTATACCAAACTTCAATTCTCAGGAAATCATGTAACTCTCCAAGATCTGTCATCTCAAACTCAACAATCATGTGTGACTTAAACTTTTCAAAATAACTCATCATTGTTCCCTGTGTAGATCAAATCATCAACATAAAGTGCAACAATCACAATATCCTAACTTGACTAAAGAATATAAAGATTGGGCTCAAATAAAATTTTGATTAAGCCATGATCCTGGAAGTATTTATCAATTCTTGAATACCAATCCCTTGGTGTTTTTTTAAGACCAGATAAAGCCTTCTTCAACCTATAAACTTTATCTTCTTTACTTGGAACTTGAAAACCTTTGGGATGCTCCACATAAATTTCTTCATCCACATAACCATTCAAGAAAGTTAACTTCACATCCATTTGAAAAATTGTCCATTTATACTGAGCAGTTAATGCAAGAACCATCCTGATTGTATCCAACTTTGCCACTGGGGAAAATGTCTCAGTATAATCAATGCATTCTCTCTTTGCATAACCTTTTGAAATTAAATGAGCCTTATACTTATCAATTGTGCCATCTGATTTATACTTAGTTTTATAAACCCATTAATATTGATCACCTCTTTACCTTTTGGTAAGTTCACCAAATCATATCTATCATTTCTCACCAAAGCATTCAACTATGCTTCCATAGCTTCATTCCATTCTTTCTTTCTTGATGCTTCTACATAAGTTGGTGGTTCATCCATATTCATTACCTATGTCATAAGTGCATAATTTACAAGATTACTTTGGGATCTGGTAATCCTTCTTTCAAAATTTCTATATAACATATTTCTTTCAGAATGACTTCTTTCAAACCACTTAGGTTTCTTCTTAACTTCATCTTCATTTACTGACTTGGAATGTGATTCACCATCAATAGTAACTGTATCTTCTTTTAATTTCAACTATACAAGTTATGACTGATAAATTCCATGCTCATCAAATACGACATATCTGTGTATTATTACTTTCTTTGCTTAAGGATCAAACAACCTGTAACTTCTTGTTTCAATATTGTAACCAATGAAAATACACTTCACACTTTTATCATCCAATTTGCTTCTCTTTTCCTTAGGAACATGTGCATATCCGATGCAACCAAAAACTTTCATATGTGCAACACTTGGTTTATGTCCTGACCATGCTTTTTCAGGAGTCAAGTTCAACATTGCCTTTGTAGGACATCTATTAAGAATGTATATTGATATGTGTACTGCTTCAGCCCAAAATTCATTGCCAAGTGACTTAGCCTTTAACATGCTCCTAGCCATCTCAACTATGGTTATGTTTTTCCTCTCCGCCACTCCATTCTATTGAGGAGAGTATGAATTGGTAAACTCTCTCTTTATACCATTATGTTTGCAATAATTCAATAATTCATTTGACCTGTATTCTCCCCCATTATCTATTCTTAGGGTGAGAAACTTGAAACCACTTTGTTTTTCAACCAATGCCTTGAGCTCAAGAAAATGAGAAAACACTTCAAATTTCTCCTGCAAAAAATACACCCAAGTATTCCTTGAAAAATCATCAATGAAAGTGAGAAAATAATGAGCCTTTCCAAAAGACATTGTCTCCATTGGACCACAGAAATCTAAATGCACCAACACTAAATGTTCACTAGCCTTCCAAGTTCTATTTGAAAAAAATTCCCTATGTTGTTTCCCAAAAATACATCCTTCACACACTTCATCATCATTCTTGATATAAGGAAGACCATTCACTATATTCTACTTTCGAAGCAACACCAAACTCTGAAAATTCAAGTGTCCCATTCTTAAATGCCAAATCTTGTTATTCATCTCTTTTGTTGCATTCAAACTTTGTGAATTACTTGAGTCAAAAGAAAGCTTGAAAATTCTATCTTCAATCATTTCTCCTTTTTCCACAACTATATTATGATTCAACTTATCCATGATTAAACATTCCTTGTTATCAAATACTAACATATAGTTCTATTCCATCATTTTTCCTATAGAAAGTAGGTTTTTCTTCAATGTTGATGTCAACAATGTGTCATCAATAAACTTCTTCTTTCCATGCAATGATGGAATTGCAACTGTGTCTTTCCCTTTAACTTATGAAACTCTATCATCACCAAATACAACTTTACCATAATAGTTGTCATTAATTCTAGTAAACAACTCCTCTTGAGATGCCATATGAGTTGAACATCCCGAATCAATATACCATGCTTCACTTTCTTCATTATGTGCCATGAAACTTGATATGAATAACTTCTCATTTATGGTTTATTCTACAATTGTATTAGCACCTTTGTTTTCCATATCTCTCATTTTTGCATAACAATTTCTTTCAAGATGACCATATTTATGACAATAATGAAACTGTGGGCCTTGTCATTCTTGCGATCCTTCTCTTCCTCTTCCTCTTCCATGAAAATCGTCTCTGCTTCGTACTCTTAATTGACTTGAACGTCCTCTAAACTGACTTGGGCTTCTTCCTCTTCCTCTAAATGCATTTCCTTGATAATTATGTGATTGTTGTGGATTTATATTATGACTCTAATTTTGATATTGACTTCTACCTCTTCCTCTTCCTCTATGCCTTGTAGAAAAAGCATGCTCCGCTTCTCCAGTTGGTTGATTTTCTTCAACAGCAAGCAAGAAACCACTTAATTCATCAATCTTCATTGTATTTAAATCTTTGGAAACCACAATACTAGTGGTGACCATTTGAAACTTGGGCAAAACACTTCTTAAAATCTTCTCAATTAGTCTCATTTCTGGAACATCTTCACCTAAGGACCTCATCTGATTAACAAGATCTTGCATCTTTGTGATGTAATCATGAATAGATTCATTACTTTGCATGTTGGAATTTTCAAAATTTCTCCTTAGTGTTTTCAATTTAGCTACAACCACACCTATGTATTCTTTAAAATATCCCAAGCTTGCTTAAATGATTCTGCAACATTAATTCTTGTAAATCTAATTGCGCTCCCTATAAGTGAAAGTGTTTCATTATCTTTCTTAATAATTTTCTTTAAAGCTTTTTTGTCATCATTATTTAATGTTTTGAAGTCATCACAAAAGGCATAGTATATCCATCAATTACAAGCTCCCATAAATCTTTAGTGATGAATATAGGTTGCAAGTGTTTACTCCAATAGAAATAATTTGTACCAACAAGTTTCGGCAACACAATATTGTTTGTCGCCATGAAGAATAAATAAAAATGAGAAAAGAAGAATACTCAAGAGCAAAATAAAGTGTTCCACTTTGCCCGGACAAGAACCAATATCTCAAAAATCAGGACTCAACCACCACCAAAAAATAATTCTTTTATTAATATTTGAGTACAATAAAGAGCTAAAAGTCAATTCTTTCAAAGAATTACAATCAACACTTCTTATATCTCCCTTCACTAACAAATATTACTTTTTGCTAGTTTATTAAAAAAATACACCTCTACACCAAAAAATAGTACCCAAAAATAATAAGAGATTTAAAGAAAATCTCTTTTACACTTTCTGTCAAATGAATACTTTTCCTCAAGCGCAAAAAAAAAACCAGTAATGCTCTGTCAAGCTCCTTTACATGCCTTACTGATGGTAAGCTTTTATATGAAATAAGCCATCGCATGATTTTTAAAATAGTTTACATTAAAAAAAATGGATGGCAAGCCTTTTCAATATAAAGAATTCAATTCTATGCCAAAACCATACCAATCACACGCTTTATTCCAAACCAAATGCACCAATCTGTCGCACTAACTAGCCTCACATTACAGTCATGGAATTTCTGAGACCACTGTGATTCTAGTGACTATTACCTCACTCACAGCCACGATCAAATTCAGGTACTTGGAGAAATATTTGAAAAAAAAACTCATGGGCATTCTCCACAGATCTTACCAGCACACGAACGCTCCACAAATCGCATCAGTCCGTAGTCGGTCGTACCATCACTTGCACTCTCTCCACGCCAAGCTTCCTCATTCCACGCAAAACATGCACCAGTCTAAACTATGGAAACCTCAATCACGTATGTACGCCATGTTCGTAGACTGTCGAAGATGCCAGTAAAGAGGTCACGCGATCCAATTTCGCAGGAAACCCTACCCTTTAACAAGACATGCATCTCATCTCTCAAACCCTTACAATGAATGCATGATGTTGTACTTGCATGGTGATCTAAGATTTTGAGCATTTCATGCCAACAGTTTCTCAATCTAAACAACCTAATGATGACAACACTCTGATCTTTTCTTTTCTCAATTGTTGCGTATTGTATAGTCGAATGTGATAAGTTTGAATTTGTTGTTTTTGAGCACCGTTTGGGATATCATTTGTATTTCACATGTGGTTAATACTATGTCATGACAAATTTACTTTTTAAGGCATCATTTTCAAGGCACAATTCATATTCACATTTGGGAATTTAAGGTTCTCCCTTTGGTTTTCCTTAACAGAATTTTTAGCTATATGGTTTGAAGACAATAGTATTTTGTATCTCCACTCACATTAAGGCAAATCAAATTTCATTAACCCTTTGAGCACTTTCCCTCAATAAACCATTGGAACTTTGTGGGATTGAACCTCCACAATTAGCTCCTACTCCTACTTAAACGTGTCCAAATTGGGCATCTTGGACTAGTATTGTGAGCTTCTTGTGAGTTTGGTTTAGGAGCTTCTTGAGGGATTTTTGAATTGCACCCATTTCGAGTGAGTTAAGTAATATCAACCTAGGTTAAATCCCCTCATCCTTAAATCCAACAGTTTTTGTCTTAGGTTGACTTAGGGATTCCCCCTAGGCTAGGGTAGCTTAGAATTTCTTAGCCTAAAGTATGGGGTGAGGCCACTAAGGTAACAATGGGTGGATTTCCTGGTACTACCTTTAGGTTGTCCCACCGAGGTTGGGACTCTTTCTCATGGGGTAGAGTTTGAGAGATAACACCTCTATTTCCTCCTCAACATTATTTTCCAATCTGAACAATTTTGGTTTTTTTTTTACATATATTCCCTTTAGACCATTTTTTATACAACTAAAGCATATTATTTCTCTTCTTTCATCCATTTTCTTTTGTGATATTCAAGTGGGTTGAGACATGGCTACCTTATGAAGATAAAATATACCTCTACCTCCTCTAGGTGTTCTAATGTTAGACTTGTGTGTAGCCATATTCTTGGTTTGAATATGATGAGAAAATTGCATAGCTTCGTCAACATTTTTAAATGTCTTAGGCAAACAACATGTTTGAACCTGCACATAATAGATCTAGCTATCAAATGACATACATAATTTACAGAGAAAATATGAGAAAAGAGAAGAAGGAGAGAAAGAATGGAAGAATTCTCATTAACCAAATGAATGAATAATAATTTACACATGATATACTCAATATAGCTCAACTAATACGCATTAGAGGAGAAACCAATGTGTCATAGTGGTGGTCTAGACTGATCTTCACACACACCTAGGATTTATCTTTCCTAAGGTTTTCCCTATGTTTATTAGTCATTATTCAGTCTCCTATAGTTTAGGGAGAATATTCTCTTCAGTTGACACTTCAGTTTGATCAGTTGAGTGGAGTCTAGATGTCACATTGGGATCATCACCATGCAGCATTGAGATCATCACCAGCTAATGCGCATTGTCCTTTGGATTATCACCAGACTAGCACATTACTCGTGATTCTCTGATCTCCTCCTCACTTCACTTTGTTTCAGTCAGTTAACTGAAGACTGAGAGACTAGTTAACTTAGACTAGGTGGCAATTCACTCCCGTAACTGCCTGAGAGACTAGACTAGGTGGCAGTTTACTCCCATAACTGTTGGTGTGTGTCCAGATCACTCTATACCACCACTATGGTGCATTATCTTCTCCTCCAATGTGCATTAGTTGAGTTATGCATAATATATCATGTGTAAATTATCATTCATTCATTTGGTTAATGAGAATTCTTCCATTCTTTCTCTCTTGCTTCTCTTTTCTCATATTTTATCTGTAAATTTTGCATGTCGTTTGCTAGATAGATCTATTTTTTGCAGGTTCAATGCATTTACATGGTATCAGAGTTGACGGACTATTAAGGAAAAGACATACCAGATTATTTTTGCAGGTACCGAAGATAGAAGACAGCAGAAAAATGGAATTTCCAAAATAATTCATTCTTACACCGTACAATTTCTTTGCATGGAAGGAGAATATGATAATGCATCTTCGAGGGAAAGGATTATACAAGTTAACCATGAACACGGAGACAGAACCCACATCATCCATAGAAAAATACAAGTATCTAAATTGAATGGATGAAGTGTTTGGAACTATTTGCAGTCTCATTTATCCTGAACTCCTCTTTCACATATCCTCTTGTAAAACCCCCAATGAAGCATGGACCACCATGGAAGGGATTTTTGGAAAATAGGACGAGATGAGGGGACACATGCTCGAGGTGGAATTGCTCACTTTGGATCCAAAAACCTTTGAAAATCTCCAATATTTCTTTACCAAATATAAGGATTTGTTGTCGTAGCTCAAGGCTTGCGGGGTTGATAAATCTAAGGAGGAGAAAAAAATGGTTCTTACTATTCTCTCCAAACTTGGTCTGAAATAATCAGTGTTTTTATCTACATTTCATTCAGTTAGGCTCGCCTCTGGAGCCACATGGGTGATGCCCTCTCTTGAGGCCTTTATCGAGTCTCTGACACAAGAGCAGAACAAGCTCATCAATATGGGAAAATCAAAGGCCCAAAGGCGCATGCACTTACTGTGCAAGATGGTAGCGGTCATCAATATCATAAATCTAAAGACAAAGACAAAAGGAAATCACATGCAAATCCAAAGAAGAAAGGGTACTCAAAACCCTTCAACGATGCCTCTGGATCCAAAGGTGGAAAATGAAGAAAAGGGGAGAAATGCACTTACTGCCATAAAGGATTCCATCCAGAATCTGCATGTATGCAGAAACAGATAGATCAAATGGCCCAAATACTTCAGCAAAACAACCTTGGAGATTGCATCCCCGAGGGTGCCAAGAAGAAGAATCCAGAAGATCAGAATCTCAAGAAAGGTAATTCTAGCCATGCTTTGATTGCCATCAACTCCTCTCCCGATGCTTGGATCATAGATTCAAGGGAATCACATCACATGGTAGCCACAAAAGAAGTCTATTCTTCATTGGATGCATGCAAAGGTCCTCCTATTCTGATGGGAGACAAATCTCCAGTCGAGGTCACTAGCAAAGGAAGAATTGAACTCACAAATGGAAGCTTCGATAATGTGTTACACGTTCCCGAACTTTATGTCAATCTTCTCTCTGTGTATCAATTGACAAACTTCGGCACCAGAAAGAGATTTATATTCACACCAGATGCAGTGGATACCTATGACATGCAAACCAATTCTACGGTTGCTACCGGTAAGGTAAATCATCAATCTAGACTCTACACATTTTCTGAATTTATTGAACCAGATTATGCATTATTGTTTACCCATACTGATGAAAGCAGTAGGATATGGTCTCATCACTTATTCATCACAGTGATGATTTCATCACTTATTCAGTATGAATAAGTGATGAATTTGTTGAACCAGTGATTATGCATTATTGTTTACCCATATTGATATTTTCTTCAGAGGCACCCATAGGTAAGACATACATTTCCCTGTCATCACTGCACCCATTGCCCAAATATCCCCATACCATCTCATGCACTTACATGACCTAGATTTCTCTTCACCTGGAAACATCCTACAAGTAAGGAGAATTATCCCAATAGGAAATCCTAAAACCCTCTCCAAACCTGGCTTGTAGAATAGCATAACGTCTTTGAGCACTTGTCTGGGAAAGGGGGGTTTTATGCACATGTTTAAATAACTTCATTATTAGATTTGATTGACATTTTTATGATCCCTGTGACTTATGAGGCCATGGAGGGCGTACTTTTTGTTGATGTAGTACCATGCCTGATCGACAGGTACACATGGGGAGATGATTAGCTCGAACCTCCATAGGTATAAAATCCCACCAGATGGATGTTGAGACCCCAGCTAGGGGAAAACATATACTAGAGGCTTGCACCAAAAAGAGAGGAGGATGTTCCACCAGAGACAACCTGGAAGGCCTGGACCTAGGGGGTTCTTTCCCTCCCACCATGATGTTGGCCCTTGATGTCATCATGCAGAGCCTTGACGTCACCCAGTTGAGGCCCCCAGCTTGAGGACGACATTGGTTGGAACTTGTGGTAGTTCCAGAGGGGTTTTGAGCCCCAACGTCCCACTTGGAGGGCCAACGTTTGAGCAAGGAAGCTAATGTCACCCTAGGAGGGGCATGACATCACCCTAAAAATATTAGATTAGGGTTTTATTTGACAAACTTATGTAAAATTGAATTTTCTCATGTAAACTAGCCATGTCGGCCTTTTTGACCTAAATTTGTAATTAAAGGTCATTTTCATTATATAAATAGGGGATTTTCCCCTTGTATTTTTTCATCATTCATTCACCTACTAACTGAGGTCTGAAATTCGGCTCCTTTAAGGTTCTTTGGCTGAAATTAAGTGGTCCACAACTCTTGGAGGAGGCTTATATTGGTGTTTTGGCATTTTTCTTGGTGGAAAGTCTTCAACTAGGCTAATTAATAGATTAATCTTGGTGAATGTAAGTGAATTTTTGCAATTCTTCTTTACTTTGAATGGTTATAGTACATTTACTTTGCATTTTTCCAAGATTATGAAATTACTAGCTTAAAACTCTAGGAGATCAAACACATGTTATTGTCCTTGTCTTAATAGATTTCCACCTACTAGTTTTTGCTAGAAAGCCTATCCTTTGAATAATTGTGCTAGAGCCCTAACATTGTGTCACTATAGCGTAATTTGCTTCATCAAACCATTATTTAATCTAATATTGAGCTAAAGAAGAAGGAAAATCGTTAGGGCCTAGGGTTACCTACTTCCTAGTAGTCGTTTTCCTTCTAAGGCTTGTTGATTGAGGCCTTGGGTTACCAACACCTCAACCATCATCCTTCTTTGTCCTTAGATCATACATTATCATTTTTTTCCTTCAAGATTGTTGTTGCAAAAAGTGACTCCATTAGCCCTAAAGACACTGATTTAGACCTTCTATTTGATTGATTGATGAGAACAACCCTTAAAACTTTTACCTCAAGCTATCTACTAACCTTTCCTAACCCTATCTTAGACTAATTCAGTAACCTTCTTGTTGTTGTTACAAAAGTAAGCTACAACAAATTATTACAGTAGTAAAAGATCTTAAAATCAATTGCAAAAGTTGATTTTTACATTGCCTCATTAGCTTCTGACAAGTGCTAGTACATTTCTATTGTTGGATTATCATTTTGGGTCATTTTGAAGCGTATTTAATGCATTGATTGTGAAGCTATCATCTTGTATACATTGTTGTTATAGAATTTTTGTTTTCTTCATCTTGTATCAACTTATTGATTTTATCGACAAGTCCAAGGTTTTATGAAGCACTAACATCAAATTGTACTTGCAAAAGATATTGTTTTCTTGTTGCTTTGTTCTGGGTAGGTACACTCAAGCATATCATTTCTTAATTTTCTAAAACTTTGGGACTTTCTGATCGGTGTCACTTGTGAGAGGGGATATATTTTCCTAATACTTCAACCTTTGCCTTCTAAAACCCCCAGGTCACCAAGGATGTCTCCCCTGGGCTATAATTCCTAAATAGAAA
>SNQJ01S0178872.1:0-12432 GCA_010110895.2 Picea sitchensis | reverse complement strand
ATCCACTCCCGACCGTAGATCTGGGCGCGTAGATCCTCGCCGCTCAGATCTGCTCACTGCTTAACCACAGGCGCATTCGTGCCCCGAACTTAGGGTAAGCGGGTTTTTACCCGCCTCTTCATCTTTTTCCCCCTTACAAGAAATGTTGCTAACACAATGTTGTATGACCTCCCTTTTAACTGTTGTCAACTCAACATTTAATGTTGCAATTTCTAGCAAAGTGTGTCCTCCTCTCCTCTTGGAAATCGTGCCCTCCTTCAGCGATACATACCCTTTCCTTCCTTGGAAATCGTACCCCTCCTCTAGCTGTATGGAGATCCCTCTTTCCCTTAGAGAATGCACCCTCCTCTTGCTGTTACTCTACTTCTTCATGAGCTCAATCTCTCTCTTGAGAAATGTGACTCTTCACCTTCCCGCTCAAGATCTCCTCAAAGTGTGCGTCCTCCTCTCCCTCAAGTGTTTCCTTTATGCATTTCCAATGTGAAACACTTCTAACCCTTGGTCTCCCTTGAGTGACTCTTCATTTTCCCTTTGAGATCAATGGTCACGACTTAATCTTCTGTTGAGTTCACTTAAATTACTTAAATGACCCACTTTTCATAAAGTCACTTTTACACATTAAAAAAATAAAAGATCAACTTGACTTTATAAAATCTCTTTATAAAGTCACTTTATAAAAACACATTATAAAGTCACTAGGAAGAAATGTGCTTGGTCACTCTGCAATCTAGGCTCCACCAATGCAGAAGCACCTCTGAGCTACCAAATCTAACACTCCCTCTTAGTGAGGGAGGTACTTCTAGTACCTCCACCTGAATCTGTCTACAATTCCATTATCCCATCCGCTGTCGTAGCTGCTCCCTCTGTACTGGAATCTTTTTTTCCCTTTGAACATGAAGCCACTACTCCCACTGCACTGGAGGCCTCTGCTGCTACCTATGATGATCTATGAACTAAAGACATTCTCCTAGGAGACTTCACACTCTTTTGAGCACTATCTGTGTCAACTCATGCCTATTGAGTCCTCTAAAAGTCCTGGAAGAGGATTGAGTCCCTGATATCAACTCTCTCTCCTGTGCAACCTGCCGACTCTCTGACATAGAATCTGAATCTAGAAATCCACTAGACCCCAACACAGGTCATTCCAATAACCTGTACAATATCTCATACCCTCCTTGATGCCAAGCCTCACTGTTTCATCTTGGGCATTTGCTCCCTCTGAACGTATGAGTACCTATCCATTCTCGAACATAACAACATAACCCATGTCCTCCAAGGCTGATACTGAGAGCAAATTCAACCTTGGGACATATATCAGTCCTGCCACCTCCGGAGATCCTCCTGATTCTAGTTGGAATATCACACATCCAATCCCCTTCACTGCATACATGGTACTAGTCCCACAAGAGTCTGAGTCTGCTCGTGAAACACTAAGGAACATCGACCTCATTCCCGTTATATGGAGAATTTCTCTACTGTCCATGAACCACACTTCAATGTCCTCTAACGCTAGACCAACACTACCTAAGGGACCAATCATCAGAGGAAATTCCTTCTTGAATTTCTCTGCGAACTCAACAAATGATGAAACCTCTGGTTCCTGCTTCTTCTTCTTCTTATTCGGACACTGACTAGCGTAGTGACCATTCTTGTGACATGCAGAGAATTTCACTTTGCTTATGTCTTTCTTCTTCTCCTTACTCTTTCCCACAAGAGAAACATCCTTCTCTCCCGAATCGTTCACTACCTTCTCCTGAGACCCCTCCCAGATCTCCTCTAGTGTAAATTCATCCCACAATCTGCTCCAGTCACAGAGCTTCTCTCTCCCCACCACACACTTCATGAAAACCTCCCACTCCTTGGTGAAACCTTTGGGGGTTATACGCATGATCCGAAAAATGGATAGAACCTATACAACACTTGATCTGAGAATATCATTAAGTTCAACACCACTTTCTTATTCCAAAAATCTTTTATTGACAATGCTTATAGCATGGAAGTGATTTATCTTACTTAACCAAACACTTTAACTGATGATCATAACTTGCATAATCCGTCTTACATAAGCAAATGAAAAATCACTTTATTAATGCTCAAATGCTTCAAGTATAATAAAATGAATTTACAATACAAGAGCTGAAGACACTCTTCAAATATGCCACTCTGACGCAGAAAAGAACATCACCCTTGCATTCCTCTCGAAAAACTGAGAAAAATGAGTATAAAGTGGGCTATATTTTCTTATAGTGCCTAATAATCCCCTTGGCACACAAAATAATACAATGACTTTTTTACAAATTGCTCAAATGTAGAAACAGAGTGCACCATTAAATCTCTGGCGAAAAATCGTGCAAAATTGATATAAAATACTTGAAATTCTATCAAGATGACCCCAATATGCTTTACGGTGTAACCTTGTACCATTAGAACGCTTTACAAGACTAAATATACATAAAAATGTGTGTATATATCCTTGGAATGTGTCCTTGCATTGGGATTCGTTCCCATTAAATAAGCTTAGTGCCTAAAACCACCCATCCACATTTTATGCAACTTAATACTAATTATGGCAGCAATCCCATTAAACGTGCGTTGGTTGGTGTGTTGGTTAAGACTTCCGGATATTACTTCGGAGGTTCAGGGTTTTGAGCCTCTCCATAGAACGCATGCATTTAATTTGTTACATGGTGGAACATTCGTTCGTTATTTATGGCATAAGGCTGATAACTTAACACATAACATATAGTTATAACTCCTACGTAAACTTTGGTTAAGCCCCCACGAATTAAGGTACAAGCCGTGTGGTATAGTGTAAGGACCAGGGGCAGGATATTTGAAGTTTGAAGAATAACTTGTTCCTTCGACAAGTTAGAATCACCGTGACTCAGCTTTGGTGTGCATGATTGTATTTGATACCATTCCAAATAAACTATGGCAGGATGCCTATTGGAATTTGCAATTAATATGAACATATATTTTCATATACCGATCTATGTACCATTTGATTAATCTCTACAAGTGACCACTGGTTGATTCCTTCATTTCCACTTTGCAATTAATATGAACATATATTTTCATATACCGATCTATGTACCATTTGATTAATCTCTACAAGTGACCACTGGTTGATTCCTTCATTTCCACTCTATTCCATGTAGATACAAATAGCTAGCATATATTCATTTTATTTTAGTTGAAGATTTAGTTAACATAGATACATTTTAATGGAGGATTTAGTGTTTCTGTAATTTTATTACCATTAATTAATCTCTAAAAGTACCATTAATTAATCTCTAAAAGTGACCAAATTAATCTCTCTAAGTGACCACTGGTTGATTTATTCATTTGCACTCTGCACTAAACTAGTAAAGATTCGATTCATTTTCACTCAGATTCAGATTTTTCTCTAAAAGTGACCAAATTAATCTCTCAAAGTGACCACTTGTTGATTTATTCAAATTAATCTCTCAAAGTGACCACTGGTTGATTTATTCATTTGCACTCTGCAGTAAACTAGTAAAGATTCGATTCATTTTCACTCAGATTCAGATTCTAGTAAGTAAAAAAGAATAAAAGAAAAAATTGTGTTTAATATTGTGAGGATTTTAACTCTTTTCCATTTAATTTATTAAAATATACATTTGAACACTTTAACTACAAATAAAAGAAAAAATGTGTTTAAGATTTTGAGGATTTTAACTCTTTTCCATTTAATTTATTAAAATATACATTTGGACACTTTAACTACAATTAGTAGAGGTCTATTCCAATAATTAAGCACCTAATAATTTAAGTGAAAAGTTTAAACTAAAAAGTATTTGTATTTACATCATTGGAAAAGGAAATCCAAGGATTTATAAGACCAAGATTTACAAACTTCACATTAACATTTTTGATCTACTTTGTATTAAATATGTCTCACTGTGCAATATACTTCTTTTCCCGTGGTGTTCTAAAACCCATTTTTCGATGTCAACACTGCAACAATTTTTGTAAGTTACTTAAATCTTATGTTGATTTAAGTGTTTATTGAGTACATCTCATTTTCAATTTCTCATTATTTGTAAAGTAAGGACATGTTATTCTATGTATGGTTTTTCCATTTCCACATTTCACATTTCAATTGCGAGGAGATGGAAACATGCTTAAATTTCTTCTTATGTGTAAAGTAAGGATATATGTTCTTCTATGTATGGTTTGGAGATGGAAATATGTATGTATGGTTTGGAGATGGAAATATGCCTGAAGATTTTCTCTTGGAGGTATTGCTATTCTTTTGTAAATAATCATTTTTTTTCAATTTTTCATTTTTAAGTCATTTTCATCATGTCATGATACCAAACTTTATGTTGAGATGCAATCTTGCTTGCATTGTACTCTGTTCTAACCATATGCTTTATTTTGATAATATATATGATAAATTGACATAGTATTTCTCATTCTAAAAGGCCATATACAAATTTATGCTAACATGATAGAGTAAAGGGTTTGTATTTTGACTTATTGTTCCTCTAGTAAGAACCATTTTTGAAATCTCTCATCTTTCTTCCAAAGTTTCTTTAGAGTCTAGACCCAAATTTCCAGGTAATGAAAACCAAGCACCAGGTGATGAAAACTAAGCACCTTCACCAGGTTGGATAGACTTATGTAAACATTTAGAGATTTATGGTTGTTTTCTTCTTGAAAAGATGGGTAATTCGTATAAGAAGGTAAGGTGTCTGTGGTGAAAGTGATGAGGCCTTGGGCTTCCCAACTATTCGAATTTGTGGGAAATGAGATGTCTTAACTATTTCCAGACAAAAGGCATTTGATAAAAGTGAGAAATATGTGATTGTGTGTTTCCTACTCCAAACTATAGATGCCCTACCCATATTGATGAATTCCACATGTCATGAGTACCGGGGCTTCGACAAGTTTGATCAAAGACATGCTTCCAACATTAAAGTACTATGATATAATAATCTTATGGAAACAACCCTAGAGATAAGAGTCTAGTGGAAGTAAACTAGGAACACGTGATGCAAAAACAATGAAACTAAATATGTTATATCAAACTACAACATATAGTTGTTATTCAAGTCTCTCAACCATTAGAAAGATTCTTTTACCTTGATAAATAGTTTCGTCTTCTTTTTCTCCCATATCTTCATTTATTTTGAGTATTGTTGCTTATTCAATGTTAAGATTTTATTTCTAAATGCCTATTTTCTGATCAAAATTTATTGTTTGATTTTTCTCCAACTATAAGTAACGGGTGAATCCAAAATATACCAAAATGATCACATGACTATTTGTCGTAAAATTACTTACAACTACTTGCTTAAGAACCATTGAAAAATTCGTAAGTTCCAAGTTCTAACAAATTAATATTTTTTTCTTAGAATGCACTCATCTGAGGGGTAAAATGAATTGGATTTGTAGTTATGGAAAAAGGTGAAATTGAAGATTAAATGAAGAAGGTTGAGTCTAAAATGCTATGCTATTTATATGATATTTGAAAAAAGGGTGCTTCTTATTAGTCCTTGTCGAAGTAAAGCCAAGGACTCTAGCATTCGATATGGCTTTGACCGTCAATTAGTTTGCGTTTGACTTTAAATATTTTTTTGCTTTCCAAACTTCTACATAGGAAAAAATGTTAATTTTTTATATTATTTAAATTGATTTTATTGAACATACTATTGGCTAACAATATTGAAGTCTTATTGCCGAGGTCATTGTAAATAACCTAAGTGTTTAGTGTATTATAAGTCTTAGCCTAAGTTTTTAGTCTATTCATTATAAGTCTTGAATAAGCTCTCAAAGAATGCGTTTTATGCAAGTTGAGATAAGCTAAGTTTATTGAATCCCTTTATGATGGTGAATTGACGATGATGCATTTTGACTGCCAGACAATCCCATTGGAAAATCAATGTGTGTGCAATGACAAATCTCTATATGTGGTGAGTTTTGGCAGCATTCTACCACCTGTTGTCACTAAAAGATGCTCTCTAACTGCTGGGAGGGCATGCTTAGCACATCTTATTTGTTGCAATGGTTGAAAAAAATGAATGGATTAGGTGGATCAAGAGGGATGAGAAGGGAAGAGTGTCTGGCAGAAGAAATCAAGCTCAAATCCAACTGGAAGGGTAACATCTCATAGGTCAAAGGTCTTAGACAATTGGTTTAGATTGATGGATAGTTGGTTTGGATTGTTGGTTGTCATTGATGTCAACCCTTGGAGAGTGATATTGTAGATTGATGTCAACCCTTGAGCATGTTCGGTAGCTCCAAAGGTATGGGTAAGGAACCCAAGTTTGGTTGAGGTATAAAGGTATGAAGATCAATGTATTTGCAGATAAGATTGTTCTAGATGGATAATACATGTCATTCTATTTTCGGTGATATGTGGAACGTCACCTAACTCCTCACGGTTAGAGAGTTATGACCATGTGAAGTTGGAGAACCCTCATGAGTTATCTAGAAGCCTCTTGAAGGTCAAAGAAGTCAATTATTCTAGAAGCTCCTAGAAGAAGTTTACTAGTCAAATTGATGGTAACTAGGAGTTAATCATGGGTATAATTGTTGTATTAAGAAAATAATTAAAAATAAATTAGTTGCAACAAGAACTTGTGAGTTTGGTAATTATCGTAAAGTAATTGTGATGAGAAGATTGAATAGTCAAAGTGGTTAACCAAGAAATAAATCAAATATTAAAGTGGTTGCAACAAGAAGTTAGTTAAGGGAAAAGAAGTTATGAATTGACTAATTATAGAAAATTTAGTTGCAACAAGAAGTTATGAGTAAAGATAAATTATTTAAATAATAAAGTTGTCAAAGTGGTTGCAAAGAAAAATTATTTAAATAATAAAGTGGTTGCAACAAGAAGTGGCGAGTTTACTATTTATGGATAAGTCAAAGTGGTTGCAAAATAAATTAATTAAATAATAAAGTTAGTTGCAACTAGAAGTGAAGATATTACTATTTGTGGATAAAGTGGTTGTAAGTGGACAAGTGGTTAGAAGTGGGTTAGCTCTAGAAGAAGGAAGTTGGGTAAAGTTAGTTAGAAGGTAACCCCTTGAGGAAGCTACTTGGTGAGTATAAATAAGAGAGAAAGGGTCTCCTATTAACACCTATTTTTGAGAATAATTGAATATCCATTTGTGAAAGGTTATTTGGCAGGTATTATTGATAGATCAAATTTGCGGCAACAAATTCACGACAAAAAAATAGCGGAAAAAAATTTGTGGCAACAAAATTGCGGCAGAAAAATCGTGGCAATAAAATTGTGGATGTAGGATCGCGACAACAGAATCGAGACAACAAAACCGTGACAAGAGAATCACGACAACAGAATCGTGGCAGTAGAACCGCGACAACAGAATCGTGGCAGTAGAACTGTGGAATCATAATCACGACAATAGAATCGTGGAAGCAGAATCACGACAACATAATTGCAACAACAAAATCGTGGCAACTGAATCACGGCTACAGAAACAGATCCATAATAGATCCACAACTACAAGAAGAAAGATGTATGGTTTTCATATGTGTAGTGTTGAATCTATGAATCTGGTTGAGGGTTTTCCTTGTAAATATGTTGGATGCCCTCTTGGAAGTTTAGGGCTTGTTGTAGAGTGGTTTTGAGGCAGATCTATTGAAGTATATTGTTGATGCATGTTCGAGTCTTATTGGTATATCTTATGGTACATTGTGAGAGGATTTTGTTAGTGGTCTTGATATATGATTGGTACACACTTGAGGCTACATAACAATGAGGTTTTGGCACATGATTTGATATGAGGGTTTATGGTATTTGGTTATGGATAGTGTGATGTATTGCTAGAGAACATTTGATGGTTATATTGGTATACGATTGAGATACATGTTGGGACATATAGTTGATGAGTGGCACGTACATGAGGTGTATGGTATGGTGATGTTGGTACATATTGATGAGTCATAGTTTGATCTATAGTTGATGTGTGATTGGTACATATTTGGTACATTGTTAGAGGCACTTGCTAGTAGTATTGTTGGCACATGGTTTATGGATGCTATGACATATATGACTTGGTATACTTTTAGAATCACATCTTGATTGTGATGCATCTTGTTGATGTTTGTAAGTAGTCTTGGTTGATGCACATCTTGGTGATATTGTGCATATGGTTGAGAATTGTCTTGGTGATTGATCTTGGTGAGTAGATCTGATTTGGTTGATAAGATTGATGAGACACATTGTTGTGATAAGTTGTTTGGACATGTTGTTGTGACGGTTTATTTGTATAGGTTTGGTGCATGCTTGATGCAGTTGTTGATGGTAGAGGTTGAGGTACAGGTTGATGCATGGCTGATGCATGGTACATGTTGGTACAGGTTGTTACAGGTTGTTTGGTGCAAGTTGATTGGTACATGTTGTTATAGGTTGTTGGTACATGTTGACAGTGACAGGTTGACAGTGGCAGTGTTTGATTAAGTGACAGTGATAGGTTGTTTACATTTGGCATTTATATTTTAGGACGAGAGGACGGGGCAAGGAAAGGGGGTTGTAGCCTCCTTCTGGTTGGTGCTGGAGAATCAGGGAGTTGGAGCTTCCTTTAGGTTGGAGCATGAGAACTAGGTGGTTGTAGCCACCTTCCGGTTGGTGCCGGAGAATCAGGGTGTTGGATTTTCCTTTAATTTGGAGCATGAGAACTAGGTGGTTGTAGCCACCTTCCGGTTGTAGTTGTAGAACATAGGGGGTTGTAGCCTCCTTCTAGTTTGAGCCAGAGAATTGCGAAGTTGGAGCTTCCCTCAAGTTGTAGCCTGAGAAACTAGGGGGTTGGAGCCTCCTTCCGGTTGGAGCAGGAGAATTGGAAGTTGGTGCTTCCTTGAATGTAATTCTTAAAAACATATAAGAAAAACATTATGTGGTTTTCTCCCGCATTGGGTTTCCACGTAAAATACTGGTGTCTATTATTGTTTATTATGCACTGATGGATGTTAATGTTATATGATGCAATAACATATTATTAAGTAATGAACATTGTTGAATAAGTTAAAGGAATATACATTGTGGTTAAAATGATTAATAAGTGGTACAAATTGCTCATTACTGATTCACCCCCCCTCTCAATAATCCAACAATTGGTATCATAGCAGGTTCCTTTAGTAAACAATTTAACCACTAGAAGGAGATCATGGAATATACTTAGAATGGAGCACCACTGTTTAATGGTCAGAATGGTCTAAAGTATGAGATGTGGAGCATAAGGACAATAACCTTTTTAGAGGCACATAAATATGATATTTGGTATTCAATTGTGACATGATACAATGCTACAAAGAAAGCGAAGGATGCAACCAAGAAGGAATTGAATAAGAATAAAAAAATAACAATGTATTTCATATGGGAAGGATTACCTAATCCGGTAAGAGAAAAGGTTGGTAAATGTTCATCAACTAAAGAAATATGGGATAAGTTACATAATATCTATTATTCACCCATCACAGAGTTAGAGAATGTCAAATAATATGCAGGTACAAATCAAGAGGAAATATGCTCATCATGATTCATGTTAGATATATTCAGAAGAAAAAGAGTATGAAATCAATAGAAGTATGCTTTTCTATTTTAATTGTGAAAAAAGAAGACATCTTGAATTTGAATGCCCACATTTGAAAATTGAAAGTGATGAGATAGAAAATCTAATGAAATAGAAGATAATTCAATGATTAAAAGGGGAAATAATCATGAAGTGAAATACAATCAACGAGAAATAGAACTTGAAAAATAAATTGTCACCTTGAAGATCCAACTAGAAGAAGCAAGAAGAGCATAAGAAGTAATGAAGATTCAGATGAAGAAGAAAGAAGAGGACTATGAGAAGCTTGAAGAAGAAGTTGTCATGTTGAGGGTAAAAGTTTTCAAGCTGTTGAAGAAGCATCCACATCAATAGTAAGGAAACTTGAAGAGAAATGTCACAGGTTAGCAGAAAAGAAGAATGAAGAAAAACGCACGAATTATGCAGAATTCATTAAAGGTTCTATGAAGAAGGAAGAGTGTAAGCCACAAAGAAACCTCAATCATGATCATGATCAGTCAAGGGATGAATTCAAAAGGACTACACCACAAATAAGATCATTCACTCCTAGGTATGTAAATTTATTTTATGGTCATTTTTTGTTGTTGTACTAACTTTAGACATAAGGTTGCAGATTGCAGGGCTTTTAAAAGAAATGTTCAAGCAATAAATGCTTGTGTGGCCCCGCAAAATATTGAATTCTACAAATGTCACAACTATGGTCATATAGCCTAGAATTGTAGAAGCGTAATCGTGCCATCCATGAAGAAAGAAACCAATATTAGATACACCAAGATTTGGAAAAGAAAAGAGCAAGAAGAAAAAAAGTGAATAGGGAACAGGTCCTAGAAATCACAAGATATACAATAGTTCGAGAAAAGCGAGTGAAAGAAGAACAAACTCCAAAAATTACAAGACTTTCCATAGTTTGAGAAAGAAAAGGAAAGCAAGCAAAAGAAGAATAGGTTACAAGAACCATATTGTCAAAATCCACATCAGAGCAAGATCATAATAAAGAGCAGGTAAAGAAATAACAGGTCCCAGAGATCGCAGGATTTGGAGCAGTACGAGAAAGAAAAGAAGATCAGATGAATAAAAAACATGTTCGAGAGATAGTACTTTTAGTAATTGTAGTGCAAGATGAATCCACAGATAGAAAGAAAGAAGTTATAGTTTAGAGAGATGTTGAGTCTACCAACGAGGATGATGACTACAATGGAAAGGTATTTTTCTGAGCCATCCGACTTGGAGACTCCCAGGTAATATGAATATTATACAAGGGGAGTCTACGAAGTAGCTGAGACAGTTTAGAGAACCATCCTTTGAGCATCTTGCAGAGTTCGAGTAGATAGATTCATAGCAATGAAGACTTCATGATAGTACAATGATAGATGGGTCATCATTGTGGACAATTGAGTAGCATAGTCATGGACATTATGGACAAAGATGGATTCATAAGAACACTTAGAAGGTTTGGATAGATATTTTATAGTGGATGAGAGCATGGATTCAAATACTGGTTCATAGATTGGTTCAAAGATAAAGGAAAATTGTCACAATGGATGATAATGACACAAGGATATTTGAATTCTTATTCTTGAATGCTTTTCATATATGTTAGTTGATTACACAAGGAAGCACCAATGGACGATAACTCCAATAGGAAACAAGTACATGAATTATATTTTTCTACACGAATTCTTGTAGAGAAGTCAAAGGAAGAGATTCATATGCATGGAGAGAGAGTTAGAGGTTTGGAGAGAGCATAGAGGCATGATTCCAGGGGGAGCGATGGTCAGAGGGGGAGCATGCGAATCATGAATTCAATATTTCATTAGAGTGATACCCTTTTCTAAATAGGGAGTGATCTAGGTGGATATTGGTGGTCACCCACCTTTTCCAACTAGCTCAAAATATTTTTCTGGCAATTTTGGTAATTTACTATTTTTAGCAGTTTTTAATTTCAAGGGCCATTTTGAGGGCCTAAATGAAGGTTTTTTGGGATCGATCTTCTCAATGATAGCTGAAAACTCTGATTGATCCCCCTAAATGAATCTCCTCAACGATATCTTTCCAACGAGCTATCGTGCACCCCAAATGAAGATCGTATGCCAAAGTTACGCCCCCGAGAAGTTGATACACCAAACTACCCAAAACGGGGTCCACAAAACTGGTGGATTTTTGATCCGTAGGATCTTTTAACTGATTATGGTTGAGTTTTACTTGCATGAATTAATTCACCATTTTGAGAAATTATTGAAAGAATGAGGAAAGAAGAGGATTATATCAGTCAAATACACATATACAGATCTGAAAAGAATAATAAACAACAAACCATAAGAACGCAGGTTGATAACGGAGTTCGGCACAATGTTTGCCTACGTCTCCGGGCCTTTTTCCTGTGGGGGAGGCTTCTTTATTTCTGCTCAAGTGCTCAAAATTACATCTCAGCAATGCCAAAAGGATACAAGACTGATCTGGTCTTGTTCACCCAGATCTCTAGAACCCTGTGAAAGAAACGACATGCAAAACTGATGCTCCAAGCTCCCAGAAACGATCCGACAGCGTTTCCACCTCAAAGGCTTCCCTGCATCAAACTGACTTTGGCTTGGCTTTCCTTCAGAATAACTCTGCTCTGAATGACTGTCCATTGGCCTCAAACAAGCCTGGTTTATATAGAATTGGAGTTGGTTTCACATCCCCAACTTCCTCCAAGAATCTGGCCTCCAAAAATGCCCAATATCCCAAAAAAATGGAGTAAATCTGCTAATAATAGGCATATTTAATTAAAAGAAACCAAATTCTTTAAGAAAAAACCCACTTTGGACTATAGAATAGGGTCGCAGCCCCTTTGCATGCGCGCGCCCCTATATTCTTGGTCATATGGTTA
>SNQJ01S0178871.1:16083-29916 GCA_010110895.2 Picea sitchensis | reverse complement strand
TTAACTGAATGAAAAGAGTGTAGTGTGGAGTAGATCAAGGAATCAAGGGTAATGCACCAGTCTGGTGATGATCCCAAAGAAAGTGTGCATTAGCATGGTGATGATCGCAATGTTGCATGGTGAAAAAACCAATACAGCATATATACTCAACTCAACTAGTCAACCTGTAGTATCAACTGAAAGAGAATATTCTCTAGGTGGAATATTCTCCCCTAAAATATAGGAGACTAGATAATGACTAATTATGACTAATAAACAAGGAAAAACCTTAGGAAAAATAAATCCTAGGTGTATGTGAAGTAACTCCAACACCCCGCCTGAACATCACTATGGTGAAAATAAAGAATGGGTCCCGACAATGAGGCCATGTTAGGTACCTAAATACAAAATATACAATGAAATAAAGTGAGGAAAGAGGGAAAACCTCATGGGAAAAAACCCCCCTCAAGGTACAATGTATGTAAAAATAAAAACTATAGTTGCTAGGAAATTGTGTCCTTCACTCCAAGACGACTTCGCATAGAATGGAACTTTTTCTCCGTGAAGGTCTTGGTGAAGATGTCTGTCGTCTGTTCTACTGAAGGAAATAAATGTAGGCCAATGATCCCCTTGTGTACTAAGTCTCATATGTAGTGCATGTGGATCTCGATGTGCTTCGTTCACTGCCTCTGAAATGGATCTCTGCAGAACTTCAAAGTGCTTTGGTTGTCACACCAGATGACGATCCAAAAATGAAACTGAATTCCCAACTCTTTGAGAAAATGTTGTAGCCACATAACCTGAATGGTTATGTTAACTATCCCTTTGTATTATGCCTCGGCTGAAGATAGAGCAATGGCATCTTTCTTCTTGCTCAACAAACAGATAGACTCAGAACCAACACTAAGTGAGTAACCAGATGTGGACTTGCGATCAGTGCTATCTCCATCCCAGTCAGAATCAGTAAAATCGATGAGATCTAATGTAGAGTCTGTTGCATAATGAATCCAAAAGGTGATGGTGTCATCTACGTATCGAAGGATATGCTTTGCAGCCTTCCAATGTAGCTTATGTGGCTCCTTCATGAACCTGGAAACTGCGCCAACTTCATAGGATAGGTCTAGTTTGGAGTGTGTGAGATACAACAAGCTCCCCACTAGTTGTTCGTACAGTGTGTTTTCAACCAATGGAGTCTCCCTGCCATCCTCAAGTTCGACTCCTGATAGGAAAGGAGTCGGAGCATAATTGTAGTCTGTCATGTAAAATCTCTCAAGGAGATCTCTCGCATACTTGGCTTGAGATAGTTTTGTGCCTGATGCATCCTGACTAATATCGAGTCCAAGAAATAAGTATAGTGAACCCATGTCCATCATCAAAAAAAATTCATGTAGAATCCTCTTGACTACAAAAATCGTTGAAGTCGAGCAACCGGTGATCAACAAATCATCAACATACAAAACTAAGAGTAGAAGTGAATCAGTCGTCCTGAGCATGCAGAAATTCAGGTCTGATTTACAACATACAAATTTATGTGACAACATGTAGGAGTCCAACTTGGAATACCATGCCCTCGGAGCCTTCTTCAGGCCATAAAGGGACTTCTTCAATCGACAGACCAAATATGAGTCTTCCATAAATCCCTGGGGCTGCTCCATATAGATCTCCTCAGAGAGATCACCATGAAGAAATGCATTCTTCACGTCCATATTATGGACTTCCAATCCCTTGGTTGTCGCAATGGAAAGTGCCAATCATATGGAATCCATCTTTGCTACTGGAGTGAAGGTCTCATCATAATCAATACCATGCACCTGTTGAAAGCCTTTGGAAACAAGTTTGGCTTTGTATCTACTAGTTTGTCCATCTGTTGCGCTCTTGGTCTTGTAGACCCATCTGCATTTGAAAAGTGTCCTCCTAGAAGGAAGGGGAACCAGATCCCAAGTTTGGTTCTTGAGGAGGGATTTGTACTCGTCCTGCATGGCGGATTCCCAAAAGGGATTTCTAGCAGCCTTGCCATAAGACTATGGATCTGAAGACTGAACCAAGAAAATATTCATGGAGGGAAATGGTTCAGTGGAAATGAGTGCAACAAGAGGCTCCTCAAAATTAGATTGATTCCTCCTAGTATCAGTTGGATCACCAACGAGATCCCTTGCATCTTGAAGAGTAGTATGTGCCCACTTGGGCCTCTTCTCTGGCTCTACAAGTGCATTTGGATGCTCTGACTCTGCATATGAATGTACTAACTATGTATCTAAATCATCTGAGTCCTCTAAATCAGAACTCTGATCCGAAGAAGAGTCATCATGTGCATGATCATCATCTCAGACATGTGGAAGAATGAAGGTGTATGCATGTGGCTGTTGAGGTACATGTGAGACACTTTCCTCAAATTGGACACTTTTCTCAATGATGAGTCGGTCCGAGGAAATATCAATAAGTATATATCCCTTCACATTGTCGGGGTATAAAACAAAAATACACTCAATGCTCTGTGGATCAAGTGCCTTCATCTTTTCAGAGGGAATCTGGGCCCATGCACGTGAACCAAAAATATGAAACTAGGTCACTTTTAGTTTGACGCCTCTCCACGCCTCGTAGGGGGTCTTATCCTTGACATATCTATGGGAATATTTTTTTTGGATGTATGTTTCACAATTAAGTGCTTCGGCCCATAGTCTTTGTGGTAGTGACTTTGCATGCAGCATGCAAGATGCCATCTCCTTTTGAAATATGTTTTTTCTACTCAACAACTCTGTTTTGTTGCGGAGTATAGGGAACTGTGTGTTATAACTGAATCCCTACCTCATGGAAAATATTATGGATCTCATGATTGACATACTCTCCCTCATTATCATTTCGGAGGACTTTTGTTTTCTTTCTGGACTGTGTCTAAACCAGGGCTTTGAAATCTTTGAGGTGTTGAAAGACCTCAGATTTTTTCCTGAGAAAGTAAATCCATGTAAAACTTGAGAAATCATCAAAAAAATGATAACAAACCTTGCTTTACTGATAGATGGATACAAAAAAGGACCCATAAGGTCATTATGGATCATATCTAAAGGCACAAAATGTCTCTGAGACTTTCCTTTGTCGAATTTCTCTTGAGGGTGTTTTCCAAGAACACATCCCTCACATACTCCCTTGGAGAAATGGATGTCTGGTAGACCATCAACCAATATTTTATTTCTAATTTGTTTCATATATCTGAAATTCAAATGTCCAAACCTTTCATTCCATATCCTACTACTTTCATCAGCATGAGTAAGCAGTAAAGACAAATCTGGTTCAATAAATTCAGAAAATGTATACAATCTAGACTGATGATTTACCTCACCGGTAGCAACCCTAGAGTTGTTTTTCATGTCATAGATGTCCATGTAATTTGGTGTGAATATGAATTTCTTTATGGTGTTAGAATTCTTCATATGATACATAGAGAGAAGGTTGATGGAAAGGTTGGGAACATGCAGCACATTCTCAAAGCTTTCATTGGCTAGTTCAATCCTTTCTTTGTCGGTGACTTCGACTTAAGAGTTTCCCCCCATCATAATAGGAGGACCTTTGCATGCATCCAATGAAGAACAGATTGCTTTTGAGACAACCATGTGATGTGATTCTGCTGAATCTACGATCCAAGAATCAAGAGAGGAGTTGATGGCAATCAAGGCATGGCTAGAATTTCCTTTCTTGGGATTCTGATATTCTAGCTTCTTCTTCTTGGCACCCTCAGGGATATGATCTCCAAGGTTTTTTTTCAGAAGTATTTGAGACATTAATTTTTATTTTTTTTGCATGCATGTGGATTCTGGATGGAATCCTTTGTGACATTACGTGCATTTCTCCCCTTTTCTTCCCTTTCCTCCTTTGGATCCAGAGGCATTGGTGAAGGGTTTTGTGTACCCTTCCTTCTTCGAATGCGCATGAGATTTCCTTTTGTCATTATCTTTATATTTCTGATATTGATGGCTTCCATCTTGCACATTAAGTGCATGTGCCTTTGGTCCTTTGATTTTTCCCATGTTGATGAGATTGGTTTTCTCTTGTGTCGGGGATTCGATAAAGACCTCAAGAGAAGGCATATTCCAAGTGGCTCCGGAAGTGAATCTGATTGAATAGAAAATGGACATGAACACAAAGAATTTAGGACCAATTTTGGAGAGAATGGTGAGAACCATTTGTTTCTCCTCCTTATATTTATCAACCCCACAAGCTTTGAGTTGCGACAGTAAATCCTTGAATTTTATAAAGAAATATTGGATATTGTCGAAGATTTTTGGATCCAATGTGAGAAATTCCACCTCCAGCATGTGTCCCTCATCTCATCCTTTTTTCCAAAGAGCCCTTCCAAGGTGGTTCGGGCTTCATTGGGAGTCTTACAGGAAGATATGTGAAAAAGGAGATCGTGAGAAATAAGACTACAAATTGTTTTGAATGCTTAATCCATTTTATTTAAGTACCTGGATTTTTCTATGGTTGATATCGGTTTAGTGTCTTTATTCAAGGTTAACCTGTACAATACTCTAGTTCAGAGATGTATGACTATTTTCTCCTTCCATGCAAAGTAGTTGTAAGGTGTAAGAATGAATTCTTTTTGGAAATGCATCTTTCCGCTGTCTTCAGTCTTTTGTACCTGCAAAACATTTTGGTGTAGATTTTTCTTAGTAGTTCGTCAGCTCTGATACCATGTAAATTTGTTGAACCTTCATAGAATAGATCTATCTAGAAAATACTACACACATTTTCATAGAGAAATTAAGAAAGAAGAAGAAGGAGAGAAAGAATAGAAAAATTGTCATTTACCGTAATGAATAATGAATAATTTACACATGATATACTATGTATAACTCAATGAATTCGGACTAGAGTAGAACCATTGTTCCATAGTGGTGGTATATAGTGATCTAGACACACACCAATAGTTACGGGAGTGAAATGCCACCTAGTCTAGTCTCTCAAGCAGTTACAAGAGTGAACTACCACCTAGCTCAGTTAACTAGTCAACTAGTCTTCAATTAACTGACTGGACATAGTGTAGTGAGAAGTAGATCAAGGAATCAAGGGTAATGCGCTAGTTTGGTTATTATCCTAAGGAAAGTGCACATTATCATGGTGATGATCCCAATGTTTCATGGTGACAAAACCAATGCAACATCTAGACTCAACTCAACTAGTCAAACTGAAGTCTCAACTGAAAGAGAATATTCTCCAGGTGGAATATTCTCCCCTAAAATATAGGAGACTGGGTAATGACTAATTATGACTAATAAAAAAGGAAAAACCTTAGGACAAATAAATCCTAGGTGTGTGTGAAGTAACTCCAACAATCATGTCATCACCAAGGTGTACCAAACCATGTGTCAACACCATTATGCATGTGCCATAACAACATAAGAATAACCCTTAAAAACTTACCGTTGATCTTATAGCTGAGTTGAAACTCTGTAATACTGACTTTTAACCTTTCCTTAGTCCTCAGTTGTTTGGAACCAACATAATCCCCAAATTTTTCTTAACCTCACGAGACTAAGAACTGATGTCACAYGGGGCCTCACGTGATAGGCACTATGAAACCCACAAGGATTCCTCGTGGAACACTAGCTATTTGACCTAGGGGGATCCACCTATTAGGRTTTCTATAGAAAAMCCTATCTCTCCTCTATAATCCTAAAAATACCACACTTCTCACTTGTCGCTACCTCATATTTTTTTGTCGCAAACTTGCCAAATAGATCACTAGTTCACTAGAAGATACTCAATAGAATAAGTGAGTGAATGTACTTGTGAATGACTCCTTGAGGTGTATTTATACTTTTCTTGTGTACCTCTTTCCTTGATCCTAGGGTCTTCTTGAATCTCTTGTTACAACCACTTCGCCCCTTCATTAAAGACTTGTAACCAACTAGGGGCTTCTTGACCATTCCTCGGGGATTGCATCTTCATGAGGGAATATATCCCTAACCGTGAGGAACCACGTGGCGCACCACATATTACCGGAAATGGAATCACGAGGACTATCCATTTATGAGTGTGTTACATGCATTTTCATTGTCCTTCAGGTCCTTATTCCTCAAATAAATCCAGGTCTCGTGACCACACCTTCGGGGCTTCGTGTAAACTTCATCAAATGCACCCATCACATCTTTTGACATCAACCACTCTTGTTGACATCAATGACAACTAAAGCAGCATCAATATTTACCACAACTCCAGGGTTTCTCGAATGCTCCAAGGGTTGACATCAATGACAACCAATTATCCAACATAATTGTTTTTGTTTCTCATATAGTTGTTTCTTGCATTGATTTTACGATGAATTTATTTGTGTCCAAAGTTTTTGCAAGCATAACAATGACCAAGAAAAAAATACTCTCATACCTAGTAGAAAAGGACCTTCTTGGTCTCTCACCCCTTCTGAATTTTGATCTTTTTTTCTAGTTGGAAGTGTCATGTTCATATTGTTCTTCAACTCCCTTTTGTCTGTTAATTCCACTTCTTAAGGCATTTTCATAGTTTCTAGAATTTCCTTCATCTTCCCTATTTGTTTTATCTATGTTTGTTGTCTTCAAACTGCTTTCATATCCAAGTCCTATCTTATTGGTCGGTGATCTCTGTTTGCTAAGAATTTCATCTAAATTTTTAGTAATTCTTTCAAATTTCTTATAGTAATTCAACTTTTCCATTGTCAATATCAACTCTTTTCTTGTGTGATCCAATTCTGCTTTTAATTTCTCATAATCTTCAATCTTCTCCTTCAAGGTGTCAATTTTATTTTCAAGCTCATGATTCTCTTCTTCACAATTTTTCAATTCATTTTTTAACTCTCTATTTTTGTTTCTAGGCTTGATATTTTCTTCTTCAACATGCTTCAATTTTTCAATATTTTCTTCATCTTCCTATTCACTTTATGTTATGTATTTGCTTCCTCATGAAGATTCTATGTTTGTTTCTTTTGTCTTTGCATCAGACTCTTATTCATAATTGATTCCATCTATTTTAGAATTTTTTTGGTCATCGTTCTGAGTTTCTTGAGTTATGAAGAGAACTTCCCTTACTTCACTTTCTTCGCCATCAATTTCATCTGAAGAACTATTGTCCTCCTTGGATTAAAGACTCTTTTTCTTGTGGAAGATTTTATTTTATTCAAAAAGAKATTTCTTATCTTAGTGTCCTATTCTACTACGATTGAATCATTTAAAAGATAACTTACCTTTGTATTTGTTGGTTCCCCTCTTRAGCCTCCTTATGAAATATGTTTCTTCTTCATTGTCATAAACCCAACCCCCTAAGTACCTTTTAGGAGACGGGGTATTGAATTTTCACTTCTTCTAATGATCTTAAATCTTCTCTATCACAACTCCATTGTCTTCTTCTCATCAAGAGATTTCCAATTATGGTAAGTTCGCTCAGAACTGAGCTCTGGAACGAGAGTTATGAATTTCTGAATTTCTTAGGTTTCCATAGTCAACATCTCTCTTACTTCCACGTGGAACCCACGTGACATCTCATTTTCCATGTCAATTGACATGGCGACACCCTGGTCCTAACATGGCACTAGCCTATCCTACCACGGTGGAACTTCAGTCCACACAGGCCTACAATGATCATTGTTCAGACCTTATTCTGTTGCGCTCTTTACTTACCTTCGACGAATATGGTATCAAGGAATATTACCTCTCGATACCATCCATTTAGAGTTTGTGTAGTCTCACTACCACGAACCCAAGGTATCGAGGAATATCATTTTCCTATAAACATATTAAAATACTTAATTAATATTTCTGAAAATACCACTCTTTGGTATTTAATTACTTAAACCTCATTAGGGATCATTATTATCCACAAAATAATTTCCATTGCAAACACATTTTTACTTTGCCTAATAATTCACCTAAGTACCATTATTGAAATGATTATTTTATAGCAAATTAATTATATTATATAATTTATATTATGTTATGATATAATTAATTAGGCTGGAAAGTACTTAGGCTCATAATCATTAATTAACATAATAATCAAAGACCCTGGCTTATGACTTCACACCAAAATCCTTCATGTAATTTAATATTTATTTGTTGTGAGAAAAAAAGGGGATTAAAATGTCTTTAATATTATATATAATTACAAACCCCTTCACATGCAACATCAAATGTTTATAACATAATAATACTTTTAAAAATATGTGGGACCCTCTTTACACACTCATTCCATCGCTTTGATGGCTTCGCTATCCATTTGAAGGCTCCCTTCCATTTATTGTGAATGGTCAACTCTGAAATTCAACTCCGAAAAGGTTTTTGGTGTTTTTTTTGTATTATAATAATATTGAATATTATATTAATTCAGGCTTGGAACGCACATGTTCATCTCAACACTCTGACCACCAATCATAAGACAGTAGGGTTTTAATATTATAAATGGTTAAAACCTTATAACACATTGGGTTATCACACTCTGTATTTTCGGACTCCCAACATTAGCATCCTTCCTATTATTCTGGAAAACCAACTCTGAAAGGGTCTTAATATGAAAAATTATTATAAATAGATTCAAAACTTCATTAGCCATCGCTCTCTGAATACTCGTTCCCTTAACTTTACTCTAATTGTAATCTTAGAAAAGGGACTTAATATTATATTATTTAACCTCTCAGGCTCTCACACTTTTCGCACTCAAACCAGATGTGCCCATTGCAATTGTTCGACGACCAATCAAGAGAAAGTCAATATTTAATAATATAATATTTATATGAGACCTTATGATACATATTCCATTGTACTCTAAAATCGTCGAAGTTTAATCATACATTCTCTCCTTGTATATCTGATAACCAATTAGGAAAGGGAAGGGGTAATATTAAAATACATTTAAACTTTATAATGTCTATTTCATCGCTCTGATGGATTCAGACTTTATTCACACGCCCTCTCCCTTCCACTCTGAAGGTTGGAATATGAAGACCAATCACCGACGATTAAAAAATAATCTTTAATAATATATTTCTTTGAAATCCATTGATTGTTGCACTCCAAACAAATGTTCATTTCTCTATACTCTGAAAAAGGATTTATATAAATATTTACACGCTAAGATGGATAATCAGGAGTACAGTTTCCAATCCTTTAATAAATAAAGGGATATATTTACTATAATTTTTCCAAGAGTGCAGAGCGGCTTAGGCAGGGCATGAATTGTGAATCTACATAAACTTAGCACATTTAAACCCTTTTCACAAAATGAGGAAATTCCAGACCTCCATTACTCACCCACTAGGTAGAAATTCATAGATTTAATATGTGAATTTCTAAATCTTACTATTCAAACACCAAAATATTTAAATGGTAAATTAGGAACTTTACCAAACTTTACCATTGTTCAACATTGCCCAGAAAACATAAAATTTCACATTTACATTTATAAATTTATGTAACTTATTTGTTGAATTTGTTTTCCAGCATTATTAAATGTCTTCGAAGTATAAATCCTCCATGGTAAAACTTTGTGTTTACCAAAACTTACCAATATCCTAACTACCAACATTGCATTAATCATTTTTAGGGATTAATCATTATTCCCCATTCTTTCCCTTTGGACATCAGATTTACTGCATAAATCCAAGTAAAATTTGGTTTCTTATCAAATTCAAAGGAAATGTAATTATCCACAATATGTTAATTTCTCAATTTCATGTTTATTTTTAAATTTAGAAACTTAAAGTGCATTTTCATTCATTTCCTAATGTTTATTTGTAAAAATACTTTGTCACTTCTCTAATGTGTGGCTTTATCTCTTATTGTCAAGAAGGGATCTCATCCTCCTTCAAGTTTTGAGTCTGGTACATTTTCCAATTCAACAAAGAGGCCAAACTTTTATGCCCAACCTTCAAATTTCTAACAGAAAATTGCAACTTCATGATTACCAAGTTGATTTGTGATGACTACGGTGGCTTGAATTTACTAATATTTGAGGATTAGTTCATATAGACTAATACAGGTGATCAACCATCATTCTGCTCCAAATTCGATTTAGAACCCATTACTAAGAACTTTCTTTTTCTAGAAAGGGGTAGGCAGAAAACCAATAACAAAACATGCTTTCCAAAAACTTTACTTCAGATTTCCCAACCAACCAGGCAATCAGAGTCACAAGTTTCATAATTTAAACTGGATAATAGTTTTCAACAATCATCTAGCACTTGAAATCCTTATTATAAAATAAACTAGTCAAGACAATACAAAACTCAAAAAAATACTTATCTGAAACTTGAAATTAGTTAGAAACTATTGAAGGGTGTTCCATTTTCCACCCAACCATAGACACAATTTCTCTTGGTGTATTCCTCAACTGGACACCCCCTAGCTAGATCATGATTCCATGAGAGAGAGGTTCTTTTTTTTCTCAACAACAAGGGACAAAGATTACTCTCCTTATCCCATAGGAACCTAATAGTCCAGTCTTCTATCCACCAAGCAAGGGGGTTTGTTGTGATTGCTCACTCAATCACTAAACTTATCTACAACCTCATTTACCAACTTGATTAGAAAATGTTTCCCAACAGTTCATGTACCCAAAAAAAAAAATTCTCAGTTCTCTTCAGAACCAAAGCGCCTCACACATTATACCTCTTTAGAGATGGTCACCATACCCATTCATGTGCACCCTCTACCCTCTGCCCACAATTTTCCTTTATTCTCTTGCCTCCTACAACAATATTTTGTGGTTCCATTTCCCAATTCGTGGGTCAGATAAAGAAGTTTCTAGATGGGTTACTCTACCCATCTCTTCACTGAATCTTGAGGAATACTTCCCAAATACCAGCTTGAATGGTAATTAAATTCTCTAGGATAGAGGACTATTCTAGGTCTAAGAAATTTAAATCCAGTAGAGTATTGGCTTGGAAGGGGGCATCTGTACCATTACTGGTTCACCTCACCATTCCCTCTCATCCATCATGATCTATATTGACAACACCTTCAGCAGTTGTGTAACAATTTCCATTTTATTTAATAACATAAATATTTACATTACCTTCTATAGAAAAAGTTCATTATTTCCAAAATCCACACATAACTTGTCTATCCATAGTCTTTAAGCAAAATACAATTATATTTACAAGTTGGGGGAAACATGGGTATTTAATCCCTCCCCCCTTAAAGGAACATTGTCCTCAGTGTTCTACCTGTCATTGTGTTCTTTATGTATATCAGTGAACAAAAATGGGTATGTTTGTTTCATTGCATCCTCTATTTCGCTTCATCTGGACCAAAGTGTTTCCACTACACCTTGACCTGTGCAATGGTTTTGTTCCTAAGTGGGATTTATTTCCTATCTAGTATGAATTACGTTTATGGAAGGAATTCTCTCTCTGGTTCCACCTAAATCATAGACCAATAAATTATATGATTAGAATCATATACATATTTCTTTAGTAACGAAACATGGAAAACATTATGCTCTTTCACTTTGGGAGGAAGTGCTAGTCTATACGCTACAAGTCCCACTCTATCAAAAATTTCAAAGGGCCCACAAAACTGAGGTGTCATCTTGGCACAATTTCCCATTATCAAGGAACTTCTTCTGGGCCTAATTTAGAGACACATATTATCCCCTACTTTGAACTCTCTAGGAGTCTTATTTTTGTCTGCATAACTTTTCTATCTGTCCTGAGGTATTTTCAGATTTTTTTTTACTTAGACTACTTTTTGTTCCATTTCCTTGAGCATATCTGGCCTAAGTGTTATTTTTTCCACTGGGTTATTCCAACTGATTGGAATATTTCATNGTCCCACTCTATCAAAAATTTCAAAGGGCCCACAAAACTGAGGTGTCATCTTGGCACAATTTCCCATTATCAAGGAACTCCTTCTGGGCCTAATTTAGAGACACATATTATCCCCTACTTTGAACTCTCTAGGAGTCTTATTTCTGTCTGCATAACTTTTCTATCTGTCCTGAGGTATTTTCAGATTTTTTTTTACTTAGACTACTTTTTGTTCCATTTCCTTGAGCATATCTGGCCTAAGTGTTATTTTTTCCACTGGGTTATTCCAACTGATTGGAATATTTCATTGTCTACCATAGAGAGCCTCAAAATGGCTCATCTTCAATGACTCATGATAGTCGGTGTTGTAGGCAAATTCTACCAGTGGTAGGTGTTCTTCCCATTTCATAGGTTTATGCATCACATGCATCCTTAACATGTCCTCTAATACTTGGTTTACCCTCTTTGTCTACCCATCATTTTGAGGGTGAAAGGTTGAACTAAATAAAAATTTCGTCACAAAACCAACAAACAGAGACTTCCAAAAATTTGAGGTACATTTTGTATCTCTATCTAATATGATTTCCTTAGGCATACCATGTAGCCTAAATATTTATTTCATGAAAATATTGGCAATATCTATTCCTTGCAAGTTGACTTTACAATAATAAAGTGAGAAACCTTACTCTTATTATCCACAACTACCATAATAGTGTCATTATATTTGGTTGATTTAGGAAACCCTATGATGAAATCCATGAAGATGGTTTCCCATTTCCATTCTGGAATTGGTAGGAGATGCAACAACCATGTTGGGTGCATGTGCTCCACTTTAACATAATGACATTCTAAACATTTATCCAAGTAGTCATCTATGTCCCTTTTCACTCCTGGCTAGTAAAATGATTTCTTTGTGTATTTTATCATCTTTTGATAACTAGGGTGGCTAGTATATGGTATTTTATATAGTTCATCATGTTGATATGATCGTATTTGTGGGAGGTATTAACCTCCATATGCAACCTTTGAGTAGAATAGAATATTTTGTAAGCAAGAGAAACCTTAAAAAGATGTGTGAAAACCCTAGAAGACATGTCAGCTCAACAAAATAAATAATATTAAGATATTATCCTCCAGGAAGACAAGTAGACCTAGACAAGTGATAGAACCACTATAAATAAAGAATGTCTTGGCTCATTTGTTCACACACTCACACACTCTCACTCAGGAAACCTGAAACAGTGTGCAAGTTTGGAGGAGGAGCAACGACAGTTGTAGTTGTACGATTTTCTCTTGTTTAGTATTTATGGTACTTTCTCTTGTGCACTACCCTTGGAGAAGGTGTGCTCTCTTTCTTATCTGTTGGTTATGGAGTGGCTTCCTAGAATCATTCTTTTTGTCAAAGTTTAAGGTGCTCGGGGGTGGCTCTGTTCCTATGGTTGGGTGACAATGGTGTAGCATTGTCTATGGTTAAATGAGCACATCAACATTATTATAATATTTTATGGGCCCACACTACCTTCAAAATAGTCTAACAGATGGAAGGTATATCAGGAGTTCCTTGTCAAGCTCATTGCAACACCAGTTGCAGCTACAACTAGGGTTTCTGATTTTGTAGTTGCAACAAACCACAAACCTAAATTTTTGGGCACTTTCAGTGAAGCATTGAACCTAATTTTTGGGTATTCTAATGAAACCTAGCCTAGCTCACCCTCTGGTGTCGTCAGCTAGAAAATAAGTCAAGTTTGAGGTTTTGGGTCAAATTCAAAGTTTAACTGGTCAAATTCAAAGTCAAAGGTTGAATGGTCAAAGGTTGACTTTTGGTCAAAATTGATTTTTTGTTCAAAGTTGAAATTTTAGGGTTTCTTGCTTGTTCTAATCATTGAACCTTTTTTATTCAATTTCTAACCTCTTTTTGTCAATATGGTGTCTAGTTTCATATTAGAAGACAAGTTGAACGATACTACAAATTTCAAAGGTATGCACTTGTATATTCTTTTCAAGTTATATCATCCAACAAAGCATGAGTGTGTTTGCAGGATATGTATGTTGGCACAGGGGTAGACCCAGGGTTCAACTCTCAAGAGCAC
>SNQJ01S0178871.1:0-16073 GCA_010110895.2 Picea sitchensis | reverse complement strand
CTCTGTGTTTTTCATCTATGTGACTGATGTTGAATGAGCAATTGTTTATTTCCCTGCATTATTGTGATCATCATTTAGTGTTTCAGCAAAGAGTTTAAAAGAAGCATAATTGTTTAAGCACGGTAACAACTGATTCACCCCCCACCTCTCAGTTGTCCAACAAGGGCACCCTACCCTACCCCATTCATAAGAGCTTATTGAACTTTACTAATGAAAATAGGAATGAGACAATATGTTTTTTTTACATGTTTAAATATGGATTGTATGTTTTTGTTATATGATAAATGATGAAGCTAATTTCACCTTACAAAATTACGCGTGTTGTTTATAAATTAGTGGATAATTAAATAACAAACAATGTTGTTATTAACACGTAAACAATCAATGGATAGCAAGGAAAACTACAACATAAAGAATGGTGACATATCATGAGATGGGAGAGAGCTCCCATAAAAGGGAATAAGATTCTGATGAAAGGAGAGTGGTGGAAACCCCTCCAGATTTGGGTGAAACTATAAGAATCCTCATGGAAGAATTAAAAGTTTTAAAGTAGACAATGAGAGGCTCGTAAAAGAACAAGAAAAACAAACTGAAATAAATGTAGTTTTGTTACAAATCCTATCAGACATACATAGGAAACTACAACATGGACCAACAACCAGTAATGTGGAAAACCATCAGACTAAGAAAACCCAAAGTCTCTCTGAGATACAAAAGCATGACCCTAAAAATAGAAACACAAGGAGAAGCACCTCAAAGAAGGCCCAACATGGAGCCAAGAGACATGCTAACGTCAAGGATTCATCTGAAGAATCCTCTAGTGAGGGAAATGACAACTCCAAGGAAATGTCTAGCAATGAGACTATTTCACATTCTTAGAGGAGAAGAAAGAGTTTACGAAATCAAAACCACCCAGTTTTGATGGAGAAATTTAAAAGGAGGAAGAAGCAAAATTTTGGTTGCTAGGCTTAAATAAGTACTTCAAAGTCCATGACTACTTTGAAAACTTAAAGGCTTGAATAACCATTTTCAACTTGAATGGAAAGGCCTTCATTTGGTGGGAGGACCTTAGGAATGTGAAAGGAATTCATGAGAAGGAGTTGTCATGTAAACAATTTGTGAAATACTTTAAGAATAATACTTGTCTGAAAGATACTACGATGAAAATACCAAGGAGTTTTATGAACTCAAACTAGGACAACTCACCATAGATGAATATATCAACAAATTTCTGAAGATGATGATGTATGTGCCCTACATAAAGGATGAAAAGGTAAATATGAAATGATTCATTAGTGGGCTTCCTCAGTCCTTTCGAGACAAAATTGAGTTTGATCAACCTAAGACCTTAGAAGACATTATTCAAAAGGCAAGGTATTTCTATGAGCAATTCAAGAACAAGGAAGAACATCATAAATACTAGAAGAAGAAACACAAATTGGGATTCAAGAAGAATGGGTTTAAATCCTCAAGATTTAAGAGTCACGGGGAAATCTCTAAGATGATTCTTCCCACTAATGGTGTGTATAAACAAAACTTTCCATCTCAAAGTGGAAATAAGACCTTTGGATCATCCCAAGGAAATACTAATAATACAAAGAGAGAACCATTGAAATGTTGGGGGTGTGGAGAAGAACACTTGTTGAGGGAGATCCCACATATAAAATAGAACAATAGGATAGTCTACAACATCCAGGAAGCTACCATAGTCAATGATGTTGCGATGATCATGCCACTAATTTATGTGGCCTTGGATAATAGACAAGCTAACCACCAGGTTTAAGTGGTGGATATGGAAGGTATGATTTCCAACCATCTTGTTTCCATTTTAATTGACCCTAGTTCTAATTTGAATTATGTTTATACTCAAACTGTTGAGAAATGTAGATGACAACAAGAAAAACATGCCAAATCCTGGTTGGTATAACTAGCCACTGGAACAAAAAGAAAGGTAACATAAGTCATACCAACATGCCAATTTATTATGAATGGGTTGTCCACCCAAGAAACTCTAAACTTACTCCCTTTAGGATCTTATGACATGTTGATTGGCATGGATTGGTTGGCTTCCCATGAAGCCAATTTGGACTGTTACAATAAAACATTAGAGTGTGAAGATGAGGAAGGGAAGAAAAGGACCCTATAGGGAATTCAAAATATTGTCTTAGTGAGACAAATATCAACCCTTCAAGTAAAGAAGTATTGTAGGAAATGATGTCCTTTGTATGCAATACAAGTACTGGAATTTGTCGAGGACAATAAACCCAACCTAGAGGACCATCCTATATTGAGAGAGTATAAGGATGTGTTTCCAGAAGAGGTACCGGGTCTACCTCCAAGAAGAGATATTGATTTTGCAATAGAAATTGTATCCAAAGCGATGCCAATGTATATAACCCACTATAGAATGAGTACACCAGAGCTAGTTGAGCTCAAACTATAGTTGAAGGAAATGTTGGACAAAGGTTACATCCAACCTAGTTTATCTCCTTGGGGAGAACCATCCTTGTTTGTGAAGAAGAATGATGGCATACTTAGGTTGTACATAGACTATCGACAACTCAACAAGATTACAATTAAGAATAAGTATCCCTTGACAAGAATTCATGAATTGTTTAACCAATTAAGGGGAACTACAATTTTCTCCAAGATTGACTTGAGTTATGGATACCATCAAGTTCGAATTAAGGATTAATACATCCACAAAACAACCTTTAGGACAAGATATGGGTAATATGAATTTGTGGTGGTGCCATTTGGGCTTACCAATCCACCATCCACCTTTATGTTCTTAATTAATAATGTTCTCAACAAGTTCTTGGACATATTTGTGTTGGTTTTCATAGATGACATTCTGATCTATTCTAATAGTAGAGAAGAGAATGAAGAGCACCTCAAGTTAGTTCTTCAAGTTATAATAGAGAACAAGAGATATGCTAAGTTTAGTAAGTGTTACTTTTTCCAAAAACAATTCGATTACTTAGGCCATGCCATCACTGAGGAAGGAGTGGCAGTCGATCCTGGCAAGATCAAAGCCATTATGGATTGGCCTACACCAAAATATGTATATGATATCATATCCTTTATGGGCCTAGCAAGATACTATAGAAGGTTCATAAATGGATTTTCCAAGATTGGTTGTCCAATCACCTCCCTTAAGAAAAAGGGAGTTAAATTTATTTGGACAACAAAGTGTGAAGAGCTTTTTTAGCAGATGAAACACCTTTTAAACAATGCACCTCTGCTGAAAATTGCAGACACAAACAAGGACTTACTTATGTGTACAAATTCCTACAAGGTTTCAATGTTTCATTGAAACCCGCACCTGAGATCTATCTAAGGAAAATATAAACAAAGCTTATCAATAAAGGAAGAGAGATTCAAAATGTAAGAATGGTAAAATATATTCACACTACTTCAATGCGTTGATCAATGAATGAATGATTGATACGATGAATGGGTGGAATACACTCATATATAGGAAATAACATTCCATAATTAAGAAAAGCAATCAAGCAGTTAGATTTCCTTAGGAATTCATGCATGCATAATAATGATGGTGTAAATAGAAATTCTAAAATAGAACTATTTAGTTAACTCCCACTGAACTAGTGTGTCGAAAATATAAATTTCTCCAACCCCCCCCGAGCATCATTATGGAGTAAAAATGAATCCAGGCTACTAGGCCATTTTAGATACTCATGTAAAATGCAACTAATGAACACTAGATAAAAATGAGGAAAGAGGGAAAACCATGTGGGAACAAACCCCCCCCTTAAAAGAGAATGCATCAAAAGAAGAAAGGGAAGCTGTTAGGCAACTATGTTCTCACTCCAAGACGATCCCACAAAGTTTGAAACTTATGCTCATTGAAAGCATTCGTGAATATGTAGAATTATTTATGGATTTTATGAAGTCCCTTGGCAACCTATCTATGGACCCATATGAACTTGAAAATATTCCATTCTGGTGGAAGTGTAACCAAATCCCAAGTCTGATTCTCTAAGAGTGAGTTATACTCCTCTTGCATGGCTGCTTGCCATAATGGATTGCCCAAAACCTTGCCGTAGGCATGTGGATTGAAATATTGAACCATATATCAATGCATTGGCATTGTAGGTTCAAAAGTTGAAACTACATGAGAAGGATCCTCATGTTGAGATCGAGTCCTCCTCGAATCCAATGGATTCCCTGCAAGGAAACCTACTACCTGAAGTGTGGGTTGCACCTTCTTGGGAATTTGTTGAAGCTTCGACGCTGACTTCTTATCTAGCTGTACTATATTCGTATTTCCATGTATAGAATCTAAGTGTATGGAATCATCTCTGATGTCTGGAACTGATGGAAGCAAAAGAGTATCTACATGTTGCACTAGAGGTGCATGAAAATTACTATCCTTATTTGTAATTAGAAAAGAGGAGTCATCGTCGACAAACTTAGTGAATTTATACAACCTTTATTTGTGATCCACCTCACCAATTGAGATAATGGAATTGTCATGCATGTCAAGTACATAAACTAAATCTGATGTAAATTCAACATTTTTACCTTTCTGAGTGATCTGTTAAACTGAGAGAAAATTTATAGAAAGCTTTGGAACATGTAAAACATTCTCAAAACTTCCATTATGGAGTTCCACTCTTCCCTCTCCTGCTAGTGCTACTGGAGTATCATCCCCCATGAGAATAGGGGGTTTTGAGCATGAACTCAAAGAAGTGAAAATTTCCTCTTTCGCTTCCATATGATGTGATGTTCCATAATATATGATCCATGAATCAAATGAGGAATTAATTGCAACAAGAGCATGGTGATTACCTTTCTTAGGAGCATGATCTTTTTCCTTCTTCTTGTTCACTCCTTCTGGAATGAAGTTTCCAAGGTTGTTCTATTGAAGTACATGTACCATAAGATCAATTTTCTTCTTCATGCATGTGTATTCTTCATGATTTGGTTTATTGTAGTAAGTGATATGTTTTCCCTTCTTCTTCTTCTTGGAATTTGAAGAGTTTTTGGAACCTGAAGAATCGTTGAAGGGTTTGGAATATCTCTCCTTCTGATTTTGTTTCTCCTTTTTGTTATGATTGGATGATCCCTTTCCATCATGCATGGTGAGTGTAAGTGATTTGGGATCCTTGATTAGGCCCATATATTGAATGAGTTTTCCTGCTCATGTGTGAGAGAATCAATGAATTGATCCAGGGTAGGCATCTTCCAATTTGTTCCCATGAGATATTTTCCAAAATGGAAAGTGGACACATAAACAACATATTGTGGTCTTAACTTAGACAAGATTGTTAGAATAAGTTGGTCCACTTGTTTAGATTTATCAATACCAAAATATTCCAAGCTCAATATCAAATATTTAAACTTGGTAAATAAATCATGTATATTATCAAAACTTTTAGGATCCAAGGTATTCAACTCTACCTCAAGCATATGACCTCTCATCTGATCCTTCTTTCCAAAGAGACTTTCCAAGGTGGTCCAGATCGCGTTTGGAGTCTTGCAAGTGGAAACATAAAACCATAAATCATATGAAATCAATTCAAGAAGAATTCATTGTTGTCTCATCTTTTCAGTTTGCCCATCTGGTCTTCTCAATTTTTGATGTAGGTTTTGTTTATGTACCCATCATCAAATTGTATAGTCCTTTCCTTCTGAGTTGGAATTCAACCTTGGGATTCCAATAAAAATAATTGTATGGTGTGAGGATTACCACCAAGTTTAAATGTAGAATAGGTGTTGTATCCATATCTCCCACTGTTTCTGAGAACCCCTAAAGTTTACTCTCAGTCTGCAAGTGAAAAACTTGAGAAATCGTTGTTGAAAGGGCACATCAAATGGAAAATTCATATCAGTTTCAGGAGGTGATATTTCGACTTCATTTTTGAGAAAATGATGAGGAAGTTAACCAAATGGGTGAAAAATCACTTGCAGAATGGGTCGATTTAATTCTCATGTAAGCCGTTTCCTTAGAAAGTTAATATTTTGGGAGAAATCACTGCAAAAAAGGGGCAATTTAAGAGGTGGTTGCTCATTTCCTTAAGCCACAGAGAGACCAAACCCTAATGGTCTCCCTATTCTAGTGTATGGGGAGCGACCCTAATGGTCTCCCTCTGCTAGTGTGGTGTGACACTCACTCCTTTCAACAGGGAGAAGGTGTGACTCTGCCAAAAAGGGTACAACTGTGTCTTTTACATGGATTTTTCTTGCCGAAACTCTGATTTTCCTTATTCTCTATCTTGTTTGGCTTGATCAAAGCAACGTATCTCTGATACCATGTCAATGTTTCATCAGAAATTGCATAGGAGATACAAACAAATCTTATCAAGAAAGGAAGAGAGATTCAATATGGAATAATGAGAAAATATATTCACACTACTCCAATGAGATGATCAATGAATGAATGATTGATACAATGAATGAGTGGAATACACTCATATATAGGAAATAAATTTCCATAATTAAGAAAAGGAATCAAGTAGTTATATTTCCTTAGGAATGCATGCATGCATAATAGTGATGGTCTAAATAGAAACTCTAAAATAGAACTAGTCAGTTAACTCCCATTGAACTAGTGTGTCGAAAATATAATTTTCTCCAACACAAGAAAGGACTAAGAGGAGTCCTTATGCAATAAGGGAATATGATTTTCTATGAGTCCAGAAAATTGAATGAACATGAAATCAATTATGTGACACATGAATTGGAATTGGATGCCATAGTACATGCTTTGAAAATGTGGAGGAATTACCTTCCAGGTAGAAAATATTTGCTCATGACAAACCATAGTGGGATGAGGTATTTGTTTGACCAACCCAAACTGAATGCCAGAAAAGCTAGGTGGATGGATCTCCTTAGTGAATTTGATTTTGAAATAAAACGCATCAAGAGAAAAGAAAACAGAGTGGATGATGCCCGCAGTAGAAGCATGTAGGTGATTCACTTGGCAGGTGCAAGCACCTATGAATAAGACATCAAGGAGAGAGTCAAAAGTGCCCAAGAAACAAATGCATTTTTCAAAATTGTGAAATCATACATAGAGAAATAACCCAAAGGGATAAAGTATGAGATATATCAACTATTGAATGATGGCCTTCTAACTTACAAAGGTAGGTTGTATATTCCAAATTGTGATTTCTTGAAGAGGTTAATCATGGATGTGTTAGAATAATGTTGATGTGCTCGTTTAACCATAGAAAATGCTACACCATTGTCACCCAACCATAGGCACAAAGCCACCCCTGAGCATCTTAACGTTTGAAAAAATAATGATTCTAGGAATCCACACCATAACCAAAAAATAACTAAGAGGGCGCGCCTTCTCCAAGGGTAGAACACAAGAGAAAGTACCAGAAAGACTAAATAAGAGAAAATAGTACAACTGTAGTTGTTGCTGCTCCTCCTCCAAACTTGCGCATTGTTTCTGGTTTCCTGAGTGAGAGTGTGTGAGTGAGTGAAAAAATAAGCCAAGAAGTCCTCTATTTATAGTGGTCCTGTCACCTATCTGAGCTGACTTGTCTTCTTGGAGGATAATATCTTAATTTTATATATTCTGCTGAGTCGACATGTCTTATAGGGTTTTCACACATCTGTTTAGTGTTTCTCTTGCTTACATAATATTCTATTCTAGTAAAAGGTTACATATGGAGGTTAATACATCCCACAACTACCATAATATCAAAAATCCCTCTTAGATAGGGAGGTATTAATGGTCTCAAACACATCAATCCATATTCACATGGTATGGGAAAGAGTCACATAGTATTATAGACCATTCTACAGGTAGAATAATCACATCACAGATGGATACACCCATGTGGACATATCAATCTCATATAGGGGCCACAACCTGCTAGAGAACACTAGAGATAAACCTCATAGTGTGTGTCACCATCATCGTCATGGGCTACACCTGCATGATGTGCTCACCCATGGATACACCCATGTCATGAGTATCATCATAAGTATCATCATTACTATAAACATCATCGGGTAGTAATCATAAAATATATGTCGTCATACTTGTTCTTGGTATTCTTCTATCATAGAGAATATCACAATATCCATGAGTCTCATTTAGCTATATTGATGATCCATCTCCACCACCATGTTTCTAACACCTCATGTCATTCTTTCCCCATGAAAAGAATCATGACCTCATCAGAGCTACATTCACCTCATAGTTGATCCTCTCATAGGATCACTTCGTGAATGCATTTAGCTCGATGCTATTAGACACATGTGTCTAGCACCTCAGCTTGCTCTTGTCCCATCACAAGAATTATGACCACATCAGAGCCACGAACACCTCACGGTGATCCTCTCATAGGATGACTATGTGAATGCATTCAAATCGATGCTATCAGACACGTGGAATTTCACCTCAAGCACCTAGAGTCTTTAGTCCATTGAAGACTACATCGGGGAACATCTACTCTAGATGTAGATGTTTCCTATCTCCCCTAGTCTACAACCCAGTTCCTATGGAGATAGAGTCAGCCTGATGCTTATCGAGGCTACTCACCTACTCGTGAGATTTTCAAGGCCTGATGCAATTCACACATAGGAGATCTAGCAACAACTTGAATCTTTAGTTCGTCAAAGATTACATTTGGGCCTATTCCCACATGATCAAGTCTGTCTAATCAATATTGGAATATTGAAACGATGATGCAATCATCAATACTTCCCCAGAGAAACATTTTCAATCCTGCCAAGCTTGTCCCAGATAGAGGGTTAGTGAAAAACTCAACTATCTGCTCATTTGTGGATAAGTGAGGGAGCCTCACTGCTCCTTCTTGCATCATGTCTCTAATGAAGTCCCGCAAGATCCTTCAAAAATCCACCATGCTTCATATCTTGTGTCACTGGCTATGATATATGATTGAGTGTTATAGATATCTACTTCCCTTCTTGTCTGGAAATATTGCTTGATCCCAAGCTGAAGTAGCACCCCATGTGATAGATATGTCTTATGCACTCCCAATCCAAAAATTGTGTATAATGAAAACCATACTTCATCATCATAGATCAATCATATCTATCAATACCAAAACATAGGTACCTGCATGCTATTATGTAAACCAATCATACGGTCATGGCTCAACCATATACTGGAAAAAGGTGTTCTTTGCAAAGAAAATGCCTATCTCGTCACACAAATTCCTCAGATGTGTTGTCATAGGTGTGACCATGGAATTCCTGTCCATCATGATAAACCTATTCAGTATCCTCACTGAAGATCTCATCTGGTGCTAGCCACGTTTCCAATCCCAATATATCCAGTCAAGATCCTTCATATCAAACTCTGAAATCAACTCCCTCTATCTGAGAGAATCCTTTGACCACGCTTCCATCTGCTGCATGCCCATTTGCATTCTGCAAAGTTTCAGTAAACTATGTTGGCTTCTTATTGATCAATGAATCCCTCTCATATTTATCTCTTATGACCCGCCGAAAACAAGAAACAAGAACAACAAAATCTCCATGGTATCCTCTATGGAAGATATCCTTCCTGGATTCTAGGTCAGTAATCAATAAAATCTCATAAAGGAGATCAACAAGTGTATCTCTAGTATTAATGGGTTAGTATAATGATCATAACTTCAATAGATCAAGATGCAACATAATATCATAATAATTCCATAACAACTAGAGACATATCAATTTTAAATAATCAAACCTGGAGTCTTCACTACTAGTGAGGGTGCGCTTATTCCTCTGAATGTACTGAATTCACTGCTTGGACAAGGTCTCTTGTAAATTGTTGGCCCTAGGTTATGGAAGGAAGTGAAGAATGAAGAAGAAAAGGTAAAAAGAAAGCTTCGTGGGAGACATAGTGGCTGTCACTGGGTCGAAGTGATCAAAAGAACATAAAAGATGGAGTGAAGTGCAGAAAAGCAAGTTGTTGGATGAGGAGATCGAGGATGATAGATCAACAAGGAATATGGACTGAGGATGACTCAGGAAGTGGAAAAAGACAACATTATATGCCTTGGAGCACCGCGATATGGAGAAGGAAAGATAGGTTGGCGAAGCCCGAAAAGAATGGGTCAAGTTGACCTAGGGTTGTAGACACCTAGGGTTTTGGTAATTAGGGTTTTTGAAACCTAGGTTTCGACCTAAGGCTGTCAGTGAGAGATTGTAATGTATAAATAGAGGTCGAGAGGACCTAGGTCGGGTCAGTACTATGGTTGAGCCTTTTTTCCGATTATTGTTCATTGGGAGAATATTGTATTGAGGGTGAGAGAAGCACTGAGGGAGAGAGAGAGCCTTTTTCTATTGTAAGATCTTCAGCTGGGTGTGAAGATCAAGTCCTGTAGCTGGGTGCATAGGAAGGGAGAGAGGAAGAGAGATGGAGAAGAGAGGATCTGTTGGCCAACAGTGAAGATTAGAACTATAAGATTTATCTTAATATATCATAAGCACAGTTCTATGGACATAGCCCTAGAGAGAGGGTGAACCATGTACATCTGTTGTTGTGTGTGTGTGATTGATTCTCTAAGCTCTGTTGTTGTTATATTTTTATCTGCATCATTGTATTAGATCAGATCTATGGCTGTGAAGGATAGATCTAGATAGTTGAATGGTAAATGCATGTTATGTTGTTTTTGTAATAAGAACCACTTGATATTCCCTTGGTTGTAGACATCTCTATCCTGCAACCCCCTCATAGCTTCTTCGGGTGAGACTGCATCTGCTTCGCAGGTGCTGTCGAAAGGGCCGGTAGCTAGGGCTTGTTGGTGTGCTCTTGAGCGTTGAACCCTGGGTCTTCCCCTGTGCCAACAAATGGTTCCGTTGCCGAGACTTGAATCTTTTTAAGGGAATTTAAGGTGGTTCCCATCGAAGATAGAGATTCATAAGTGGGTAGAGGATCAAGAGAAGGAATTCGTTGAAGCCCAGAACAAGAACCCTAAAATAAGCATTGAAGATTGGTTACAAAGATACATCTTCACCGACATTCATGAGATCTTCTTTGGAGGAATCCATCAGGAGCTATATGAGTGATTGGCTAGGTTAGCTTACAGACAGTTTGAAATCATATCTAGACCCCCTGTGGTTTGGACACCAGCATTGATCTAGAAGATCAAGAGAGTCAACAACGCTGTATCCAGAGAAGTAGATCATTGGTTTGATAGTGCCATCGGAGGGTATATCATTGAGTTTGTTGTTGACAAAGCAAAATCATATAGTCAAGCTGAGAGATACTTTTTCAAGGGACCCAGAGGAAATTTTTTGCACTTCATGAAGCTAAGAATCAAGATCCTCTTGCATGAAAAACACATCTTGAAGATACAGTAGATTGATCAGACCTGAAAAGGCTAATGTTCAATATCTTGAACAACGACAACGACACAGAAGCAGGGCATACACGTAGTGGGAAAGTATTATGAGGAGCTCACCTTGAGAATTTGTTTAAGAAAAAGTACAGAGAAGAAGGTTTCTATAGTGGAGAAGAGGTAGATCTAACCAATGAAGAGCATCCAGAGCCCACCAAAACAGAAGAAGGGGGAGCTGAAGAACTGCACCAAAGTGAGCTAGAAACCTCAGGAACTGTGCAAACTACTGAAGTAAGTAACGTTAATCCTCCTGTTGTCCCAACAATACTTAGCAGTCAGAATAGTCAGAACCACCAGAGTCTTCATAGTACTGTTACCAGTAGCAAAACATCTACTCAGAAAAGAACCCTAGTCAGCTTTATGGCAGATGAGATGAGACTCTCTATCTTTAAAGGAGATGGATCTGAAGATCCAAATCAGTATTGGTTTCTGTGTGAGGCTGTATGGAATATTAAAAGTATCACCGATGAATCCATCAAGAGAACCCAGTTCAAAACTACATTGAGGGACCGCGCACTGAGATGGTACATGAAACTTGTCCAAGGACTGGTACAACCTAAGCCCCTGAATGAGATCAAGAATGCGCTGATTGCAGAGTTTAAGAAACCTAAGTCAGAGTCTGAATGTATTACGGAACTAAAAGAGATTAAAAAAAAAGTAGCAAAACCTGTTTGGGAGTTCGACCAGAGATTCAAGACCCTGACAGGCCCCTTAACTTTCTAGATCCATGCTAAATAGAACAAAGGGTGGTTCATCGCTGTGTTGTTACCACACATAAGAATCCCTTTGATGCAGTAGAAGATTTAATCTCAGGAAGAATCTTTGGATATCACCATGAAGCTTGAATAAGCACTGATGGGAGAATCTAGCTCAGGCATTAGCCAGATCATGAGCCAGCTAACTAGTTTGTCTTTATAGGTCGAGGATATGAAGAAATATAAGGGAAAATAAAAAAGGGAAGATATATAGTGTATAAGATGTAGATATGAAGGCCATGATAAGGAACATTGTCCCTTATTTCATGAGTAATTGGCATGAGGGGCTCCGAGCCCCTTAAAGCAAGTTAACCTACACTAGTGCAATGTATGCAGAAATAGGCATTGCCCAGGTGAGTGCTACTATATGTAGAAGTATGTCCAGACACCCACAAACTTGTATTGTACATTATTTAAATCAGTGGGGCGTGATGATCGGGATTGTAGAGCTTATGATCTCATGCATGAAAGGTCGAGAGACATATACAAGATTCAAGGTGAAGTACAATAAGAGGGAAACACTCCACAATACAACTCTCCAAGGAGAGGAAATTTCACTCCTCGTGGTGGCTACAGAGGAAGACAAGGAGGAGGAGGTATGGGCCGAGGCCGAGGAAAAATAATATGTTACAACTGCATGTAGCCAAGACATTTAGCAATGGATTGTCAAAATCCCTGCACAACCTGTAGTTACTGTAACTCCTTTGAGCATGTCATAGAAGAATGCCCTGTGCTGTTGGCTAAACTTTAGGAAATATGAGGACCCTAGCAGAACCCACAAGTACAATTGATATATGTTGAACCTCGTGGAGCATACCCTAGAGTCATTGTTATTACTCGAGGAGGCGCTGCTACAAGAGAAGACAAAGAAACCCAAGGAAAGACTAAAAATGAACACAGAGTCAGAAAAGATATAGAAAATACCCCAACATTCGACGCTAAGAAAGAAACACAGATATTCGAGGAGGCAAGAAAAGAGTTCAAAGGAAATCAAGGATATTCATCAAAGAGACAACCAGAAATCAAAGAACACGGCATGCCTCAGGCGTTTGATCCATCTGCATCACCAAAAAAAGGGAAAGAGGTAAGAAAACTCATGGAATTCTTGCACACTTGTGTTAAGCTGATTCAAGATAAAGGTGTTGTACAAGAATTTCAATATTTAATCAAGCAGTATGAACTAGGAAAAATAGAACCCTTACTGAATAGAGTAGTGCCCAGATAGGAGAGTATGAGATAGACTATGTGGTCCTTGACTTAGGGTCAGAAGTCAATGTCATGACGAAGCATACTTGGGCACTAATGGGAAAACCCAAGATGATATATTTCGCTATCAGGCTTCACATGGCTAATCAACAAGCTGTCAGCCCATTTGGATGATTAGATTGTGTCCTAGTGGACATCGATGAAGTAAGAACCTTTGCATATTTTGAGGTAATTGAAATTGTTGATGATAGCTACCCTTACCCTGCATTGTTAGGAATTGATTGGGCCTTTGACAATTCCACTGTTGTTGATTTAAAGAAAAGATGCATGACATTTGAGAAAGATGGCCTTAGGGTCATTGCACTTTTAGACCCAGATGAAGGTCCATGATACACAAAACCTATCAGAGAAGAGGACCACGCATTTGAACTGGAAAACATCTACAAATTAACAGCCAAACAACAAGATTATATCAACCCTACCGCTGATGGAAATATGAGCTGGAGAAGTGACAACACATGCTCATCCGACTCAGAAGAAGCATTGGATATCTAGAAGAACCAGATGTACGAAGTATCTACAAGAAGATGCACTAGGCTAACCAAAGAAGTTCGTTAGATTGGCACAATCGTGAGTAATCTACCCACATTTGATGGGCTGAACCCCTTAGACAACTTCTTATTAGAATTTGAGACAAGTGTACCAACACAACAGAGGCTGATGGAAATGGAGGAGGCCATGAAAGCCACACCAGGAAGATGGTGGGGGACACATAAAAGCAATATTATTGACTGGACACAATGCCGAACTCTGATGACAACGTGGTTTTCAGCACAAGTAGAAAGCTGTGAATTATGGTACACAGGTCGAAGCTGCCCAAAGGACCATGTACGAAGCTGGGAAGAGGCCTGGAGTGACATTCCTAGAGAACAATGTGTACACAGATTCGTCAATATGTTGGATACTACCCCGATTAACTGGTACCTTCAAGTAGAGATGCGCCTTGTCACTTCAGAATGGGAAGGTATGATCCAGAATTTTATAACCACTTTTTTGTTTGATAGTGAATTTCCTTCTGTAGATCAAGCACTACAGATAGTGAGACAGAAAGTGTTTCAGGAGGCATCTAGCCTCCCTTTGAAGCAAGAAGAGGATGAATGGGCTGCACCCCTCCATAAACTGTAGACTTGCTACAACATTAATGTCGACGAAGACGATGACCCAAGGAAGGTGAATATCATAGAAACAGAAGGTCAGAGAGATGTGGAAGGACCAGGAGTTGAACTGCCATTCATTGGACAACCGATAAAGATACAAAAATTCAATATCGGGACAGAGGAAACACCAAATCTTTCCAATGTCGGAGATTACTAGGACGCTACTACCATTGACAAAATCACAGAATTATTGCATGAGTATCAGGACTTGTTCCTGACCAAGTTCACTAATATGAAGGGAATCAAAGGACCTATGGGAGAAATGAAAATACCTTTGAAACCAGACACGAAGCCCGTCAAGCAAAGACCCTACATATTGAACCCAAAATATAAGGAAAAAGTGAAGATTGAGCTCAACAGAATGATGGAAGCAGGGATTATTGAACCTGTCGAAGAGTCGGAGTTGATTAGCACCATGGTAGTGCAAGAAAAGAAGACAGGTGAGATCAGGATTTGCGTAGATCTCAGGAAGCTGAATTATGCTTGTCTACATGATCCTTTCCCTACACCTTTCATAGATGAAGTGTTGGATAACGTGGGAGGCCAAGAATTATATTCTTTTACAGATGGGTTTTAGGGATACCACCAGATCCGCATCACCAAGGAGGACCGTCATAAGACTACATTTTCCACAGAGTGACGATCCTACCAATATACATTAATGCCATTTGGACTGAAGAGTGCACAAACCATCTTTTCCAGGGTGGTGGTTGAAGCATTCAAATAATTTTTGCATAAGTTTTTAGAAGCATACTTTGATGACTGGATTGTTTTTAGTTTGTTGGAAAATCATATTGAATGTCTAAGGCTAATGTTGGATAAATGAAGGTAGTGTCAAATTTCTTTGAATTTTAATAAGTGCATCTTATTCTCACCTTTTGGAGTATTACTAGGTCACATTGTATGCAAGCAAGGATTGTTGGTGGATCCATCCAAAATTGCAATTATAGTTGATTTACCACCACCTACATCATTCAAACAACTGCACACTGCGTTAGGACATACTGGCTATTACAGGAAATTTATCAAAGGATATGCTCAGATTACTGCGCCAATGGAGAGTTTATTAAAGAAAGACTGTCAGTTTGGTTGGACAGATGAATGCCAACAGAGCTTTGACACACTGAAACAAAAGATGGCCACTGCACCTATTCTAGTCTTTCCCAACTGGAGCAAGAAATTCCATGTGCATGTTGATGCATCTTCTATTGCATTAGGAGCAGTACTGGCTCAACCTGGAGAAGGGGACATTGATCATCCATTAGCATTTGCCAGCAGAAATCTCTCCACAACTAAAATCAATTACGCTACTACAGAGAGAGAGGGATTAGCCATGGTGTATGCATTGCAGAAATTCTACCACTACTTGTTGGGAGGACAATTTAAAATGTTTACTGATCACTCCACACTGAAATACCTAGTCAACAAGCCAGTGTTGGGGGGGAGAATATGCAGATGGATTCTCCTATTTCAAGAATATGATTTTGAGATCATAGTTAAGCTAGGAAGAATGAATAAGGGCCCAGACCACCTGTCGAGGTTGGATCATGGTG